>JAEANM010010080.1:0-15410 GCA_017656035.1 Myanophis thanlyinensis
GGTATGGTATGGTATGGTATGGTATGGTATGGTATGGTATGGTATGGTATGGTATGGTATGGTATGGTATGGTATGGGTAAGGTAAGGTAAGGTAAGATGAGATGAGATGAGATGAGATGAGATGGCTGGAAGCTTGGAAGGAAGCTGAAAGGCACCTTACCTTTAGGATGAAAACCTTGCCATAAAATGGCATTACGAGAAAATGAATTGTATCTCCAAAGTCCTGCACAAGAAGTATTAAAGCACATTAGTTCAACATTTGTCCTTTTACTGTCTCATGAAAATTTCCAGGATTGTAGCACTCCCCCACATCCACCATTTTTTATTAACTGAGCTGGCCCCAGAGTTAAAAAGCAGACAATCCTACTAGCTTGTCTATCTGATTCACCAACCATCAACAACTTCTAACAACTTTCGTCTAACAACTTCCACTGTTTCTGTAAATTATCTAGTCCCACAAGCACCCAGGACAATTATTGCAGTTGAGAGTGAAGCCACCAAGAAGTCTCTTAATATACACCCTGGCCTGCACACAAATGAACTAATTAAGACAGCATTCTTGGTTAATCTCAGCGCCCATAGTGATTCAACAGAAGAAAAAAAAGACAGGGACTAGGTGTAACTATTTAAATTATGAAATGTTTTTTTTTAATCAGGTTTACCCAATTATGAGATTGAGCATACTGCTTCCATTTTCACTTTTCAGCCCCAAACCAGGAGCCTTCACAGGCCGTTGCTTTTTATTTTTGTGTTAAATTGCGACTGTCTGTGAAGTCTCCTGGTTTGGGGCTAAAAGGCAAAAACAGAAGCAGTATGCTCAGTCCCATATTTGGGTAGACCAGTTTGCCCTGATAAAAACACTTACTGAGGCTTATTCAGTAGGTCCTCACTGTTATTATTTTTAAAGTAAATTTTGCTCTACAGCATAAGTTCATAAAAACTGAAACCAAAGAGACAAGAGAATATCAGGTCCTTGATATCCCAGGTCATCTGAGAGGTCTCAATACAAGAATGATAAAGTAATGATCCTGCACCAGGTGATACCATAGCAATAGAGAGAGCACCAGCAATCTTTTGATACTGAAAAGTATCAGAAAACTTCAGCACTGCTTTTTCTAAACCAAATAGTGCCATTTCCAGGTGACATGACTGGTTCTAGGATTTCTAACAAGCAGTCGCTCAGAACTTCAAACTTACTGTGCATTTCTCAAAAATCCAGTTTTCTTCTTGGGCTAAGATCTGATCCATCGCCTCCATTGCTACTTTGCCTTGCCGGACATATTCTCTCTCCTAGGCCAAAATATGAAACACAGCTTAGCAACATATAATTCACTTTATATCCAGGGGATGCTTATGTCTCAAGTTCATTAGATCAAGACTTAATTTAATCTACAATGATATAAGGAGATACTCTTGGTCACACACAGCACCAACCACATTTCCCTTCATTTACCATCTGCGCTCTGTATACCCCTGTGCTGCTCCTGGGGGTCAAAGTCATCAGATTCTATGACAGGTGCTATTTCAGGGTGAATCAAAGAAGAAACTCCGTTGTCCATTGAATCAGTATAAAATCAGCTTTCTTGAAAGCAAGAATGCAGAACATAGAACAGTAGAGTTGGAAAGGACCTCAGAGGTCTTCTAGTCCAACCCCGTGCTTGAGCAGGAGACTCTATATCAGTGATGGCGAAACCTGTGGCATGCAGAGTCATCTTGCTGGGCATGCAAGCTGTCAACCAATTTACCTCCAGCTGAGCATGCACATGCGATTTCACATGCCACACATGCAAGACTCAGAGACCCAGCTGGTCTTCAGGCGTCCACTATGCATAAGCACGATTGCAGCAGGAAACCCAGCTGGTCTTTGGAGCTCTCCTGCGCATGCACACATGAATGCTCATGTGTGCGTGAGTGCCTGCATGCATTGCATGTGCAAAAGGTGCATGCATGTGCAGATGGTGTGGTTGCACATGCAGTGCACATGGAGGAGCCGCACGCAAGTGCGGATGGCACGCACAAAGCACTTACTTTTTGGCACTCGATAAGTAAAAGATCTGCCACCACTGCCCTATATCATTTCAAACAAAGGGCTATCCAGTCTCTTTTTGAAAGCCTTCAGTGATGGAGCACTCACAACTTCTGAAGGCAAGCTATTCCATTGGTTAATTGTTCTCAACATTAGGAAATTTCTCCTTAATTCTAGGTTGCTTTTCTCCTTGGTTAGTTTCCAACCATTGTTTCCTCTTGCCTTTTGGTACTTTGGAAAATAGTTTGATCTCTTCATCTTTATAGGAGCCCATCGGATATTTGAAAAATGCTATCATGTGCCTCCAGTCCTTCTTTTCAATACACTAAATCAGTGATGGCGAACCTTTTTAGAGAACGAGTGTCCAAACTGCAACCCAAACCCCATTTATTTATTGCAAAGTGCCAATATGGCAATTTAACCTGAATACTGAGGTTTAGAAAAAACAACTCATACATTAACATATTTTGTCACAATAACACAATAACAGAGCTTTCAATGATACAAAAACTTTTGATATTTACAATTTCGGGCCCACCTCAACCATAATTTTATTTAGTTATGTTTTTACATTTCTGAACTGTCTATCTCCCTCAAAGAGGATTTGAACCCCAAAATCAAACACAGCTTTCCCATTCATCTTTCTAGCAAGTGTAGTGACCAAATGTACCTAATTCCTGTAATTGTTCTTCATATGTTTTAGCCTCCAACCCCCATAATCTGTTTTTCTTTTCTTTTCTATGCACTCCTTCCAAAGTCTCAACATCTATTTTGTATTGTGGTACTACTAGATGCAGTATTTCAAGTGTGGCCTTACTAAAGCTTTGTAAACTGGTACTAGAACTTCATGTGATCTTGATTCTATACCTCTGTTAATGCAGCCTAGAACTACATTGGCTTTTTTGGCTACCTGCCGCACTCTTGGGTTTAAGTGACTGTCCACTAGGACTCACTCCAAGATTCTTCTATTACTGACATTAAGCCACATTTCACCTAGTCTATACCTAAACAGTTAGTTTTTCTTACCAAGAGTACAACCTTATTTTTTTTTTACCTCCATTGAATTTCATTTTGTTAAGACAGGGCCCAATGTTGAAGACTGTCAAGATCTTTTTGGATCTTAAGCTTGTTTTCTGGGGTATGGGCTATTTTTGCCACCTAAGTGTTGTCTGCAGATTGATGACTTCCCCTTCAATTTCCTCATCTAGATCAATATCTTGAGAAGATATTGAAGACTACTGGACCTAAAATGGGACCTTGGGGTACCCCACTGCTTACGCCCCTCCATATGAATGTAAATTTTACCTCAAATTCAAATTGAATTTAAGGATAATCTCTCTTTCTTCTCCCAGGTTATATTAGGAAAAAAACTTCATTCTTTATTTTCAGTGAGTTGAATATTTGTTAATTTTCAGTGATCTTTTCACAAATATTCAATAGTACTGTCTGAAGAGGCTAGAAAGACTTGAAAAGTATTCTGGATTTTATGTTGTTTTCAAGCCTCACATTATTTTGAGGCGGGGGGAATATAGCATGTAAATATACGCAAACAAGTGTCCTATCATTTAAATATTTTAGTTATTTCAGTCTTTTAAATACAAGTGGGGATTTCCTTAAAAACAAAATAGAGACTCTAATCATATGATCAGTTTAAATATTACTGCCCTAAATTCGTGGCTTTCTTTGAAAAAAAAGTAAGGTGTCACACCTACTGCTTCAATAGTAGAACTGAATAAGCAAATCCAGTCTTTATGCTGTACCCATTTTTCAAAAGCTACCTCTCCCAATCTAAATAAGCACCAGCCTACCATCTCTGCTGTTTTATTTCTCCCAATACTAAAAACAAAACAAAACCTATTCATCATTCAGGGAAGCAAATACAAATTGTTTGTCTATGTCACAACAGGACCGACATACTACTATTGTACCAAAAACTATGGGTTTATGGAGCTTCTTTGAGAACTTGGTAGAAAATATTAGACAGAACAACCCTGCCCCCTGGTGGATAATAAGAAACAAGAACAAGAGACGAGTGGATATTTTTCTAATAAGTTTAGGATAGGCAATGTCCAACCCGTTATGTGGCCCAGTGCAACTAGAAATGTAGCCGCACAAGATCGTAAGCTTTTAACATGTTTATTGTCATGCCCATGTCGGAGTCTGAATCTGTAGGGGAAGATGAGCTGGAATAAGAGGGTGGCTCTGTTGGCTTTGGAGGAAACTGGGGAAGGGCAGTCAGTCCAGATAAGGCTTTTCGGAATTAGTAAGGCCTGCAGATAGGGAGGAGGAGGAGAGACAGCGCTCAGGAGAAGAACAAGGATTACCCCCTCCTGATTTTAGAAAAAGGAGAGAAGAGAGAAGGCGTGACCAATGCAGACTGAGCCGGCCACGAGAGGAGCGTGCCCCGCCCCCTTTCACAAGGCACATCTGGGGACTGAGATGTAAGGAGATGCCGATGGGAGGGACATTTGTCAGGAACAGGTGTTGAATCTGTGGAGACTTGTGTGCACTTGCCAATGCCTGGAGATTGCTGTACTCTGTCTTGTGGGGCCTACCCGGTTTGCCTGCTTCGTTAAACTTCTTGCTCTGGTTACTGTTTGGCTAACCTAACTTATTGGACTGCTGGCCCTGGTTACTGTTTGGCTAACCTGGCTTATTAGACTGCTGGCCCCGATTGCTGTGTGGCTAATCTTGCTTACTGGACTACTTGCAGCCAGAGGCTTCTGAAGATGTGTGTGAGAGCTTTGCTCCAGGACTGGTAGTGAATGTGGGAACATTTGGGGGGCACAGTTGGATTAATAATGGGAAGTTAGACCTGTTCTCTGGCCATGCTGCTTTCGTGCCACGCCCTAGGTCATCACAATTATGTGGGTTATATACACATAATCTATTTTACACACACAAAAAGTTGGAACACCCATGGTCTTGGATGCATAGTGACTGTTGAAAATTTTGCAGGAAAGATTCAATCCCTGATAAAGCTTTGATGCTGTGCTTTAGGGAAATATATTCATCAAACAACAGAATTGATTTCAGATTTTTCTGAAAGCCATGGGTTTCTTTAAGGAAAAGTAAAATACTACCCTACTTACAAAATTTGTATGAAGTTAATATAAATAAAATATAATCTTAATATACTGTTTACATAAGCCTACACAAAATGGTTGCACATTTGATATACGCAGTTATGTAACATCTGATCAGTGCAACTAATCTGGAAGTTCTTGTAGGCATAGTGTTTGGGTAAACATCTATCTGTGATAAATGCTGAAATATCTCAGAATAGAACCATGGAGTACATTTGAGCAACTGCCCTGGGAAATATTTCCTTGGATATTTTAGAAAGCCATCACATTTCTAGCTGTATGTCAATTGAAAAGATGAGCAAAGGGATTTAAGACACCTTCAAAGTAGAATAGGTGGATCGATGAGGTGGCAGGTATATAAATTTAAATAATAAATAAATAAATTACTAAATGACACTGGATTCTTTTCCATTACAATTACGGGTTGCTGCCCACTATTGTACTCTTGCTTAGACTAATCTTCTGCTTCTATTTTATTGCAGTTCCATTGTGCAATTTCGATAGGACACCAGACAGAAAAGCAAATAGAGTTATTCTAAAGAATACTAGCATGCAATACATTATATGAAAACAGAAAAATATAACCCAAAATATGAGTATCCCAAAGGGTTCTGCTATATTGAGGCATACCTCATCAGTTATTGCCCTTTTCCCCATAACTTCGTCATCTGACTCATCCGATCCTGCATTAAAGAGAGAGAAATAAATATTTACAAGTTTAGATATGACTTTTAGAAGTATTATGTGTAAAATACAAAGAACCATTTCTAGCTCTAGAATTCCTTGACAAAACCAACCATCCTGGGAGAAAATAAAGCAAAATAGGAAATTCTAGATATTTCCTGTTATGTATTCTAAATATTTAAATTTCAGTTTGGTTACTCAGTTAGGAATTTGTTTTTAGAACACGTTGAGGTATAAAAACTGTTTACCCTAAGAAAAATTAATCCTTCTCGCTTCTGTATGAATTAATGGTTTGTCTTACAACTAATACATGTATGATTGTGTATGTGACCAATAAAATTTGGAATTGGAATTGGAATTGAATTGGAACTAGAAGAAGGCAGGGTATTGTACAGTGTTTGAGAGGAAGAAATATCAGTCACCTGCAACAGATTCTGGAGGGGAGTAGAATTGGCCATCTGAAAGTGCTCCTGAATAAAATAATGGTCCTCGAGACACAGCAGCCTGAGCTGCCACATACCCTGAAGAGGAAGAGAAGAGAAAAAAAATTTGGTTGGTTTAGTGTGACGTGCGTTGCTCAGTCTACACAATATGTGACATGAGAAAGCCTACTGAATGAAAGGGAAAATGACATTTGAAAATAGTGAGAAATCTTAGAAATGAGACTATTTCACAAACTGTGACTATAGGTTTCATTGAAGTCCAAGTGAGACTGAAACACTTGGAAAGGTTGACCAATTGTTCATTGTTCACTGGTGAGAAAGATAAAAATCTTATGCATAGTTAAGAGAGACTGGTCTAATGAAGGACTGATTTGGCCTTAATGGAAGATCTATGTGTGTAAGAATAAAAAGCAAATCAGAGTGAAAATTGCAATTTTGTTTGTTCAATTCAGAATAGCGAACACTCAATGATGAAGAGGTCTGACTGGATGTTCACTGATCTAGCAATTGAGATTGCTACAAACAAATGTATTCTACATTTTGTGAAGCAACAGTTCATATGATGACTCTATCATCAGGGTGAAAGTTACTATTAATGTTTTTTTAAGTGTTTCATAATGAAAAAACATACCAGTTCATTTTATTCATTTATTTCTCAAATGTATATATCACCAGAATCCAAAAACCCCTGCTGGTACTGGATTGGTTAGACTAAAT
This sequence comes from Myanophis thanlyinensis, assembly GCA_017656035.1. Lineage (NCBI taxonomy): Eukaryota > Metazoa > Chordata > Lepidosauria > Squamata > Homalopsidae > Myanophis > Myanophis thanlyinensis. Next base: position 6,958 of record JAEANM010010080.1, read on the forward strand.
ATTACCTCCAAAGGATAGATACAATTTAAAAAGTAGGTCTTCCTATTTCTAATACAAATTAGAAATTGTCACCAGCATACTTTTTGGGGTAATAGGAATATAAGAAACAAACATACTGCCACTCCAATATCTTTGTGCTAAAATCCCCCATCTTTTTTCCTAGAATCAAGTCTCGATTTCATGATTATTGAACAGTATTTTAAAAAGTTGCCCTGCCACTAACCCATCTGCATTTCAAACAACTGCAAATCATGACCTAAAAATCAAAGTCACATCAAAATCTAATTACACCATAGCAGATCATGAACCTGTACATTCTGCTGGACAAACAAGCAACTCTTTGTAGCTTGTTTGGATTCAGCAAAGCAGATTTTCCTTTTGTATAGCAGCTGGCCAAACTACCATAATTTTTCAGCGTAGTCTATTTGCCTGTCATATCTAAAAACCATCTGCTTAAATCAATAGAGAGCTTTTTACATCTAAGCAATCTCGATTAGGTTTCTAGATTAAAGATGACATCTTAGTCCCACCCTCTTTACAGGTTTTTTTTTTACAGTATGTCAAAAATAAAATGAGACAGAAAGAAAAGATTTGTCATGGATAAATTCTAACTTCCTTCAACTTATAGATAAGAGGTAGCTTATTAAAAAAACAAAAAAATCTTAAAATATATTGGGTCTAAAGCAGCAAATGTTTCCCTGAATTGTACAAGGAAGTCTCTGGTCAGAATACCTCACCAAGAAATCAGATAACACTATTTTAATAGGTGAAAGAGTAGCTTTATTTGACACACCCCTCCACACTGGATAAGCAGACTCACATTGTTCTTCTTCTAGTTCCTGTGGCAAGACTTTGAAATCCAAAAACCATGTTTCTAGCCAGGCAAGAACAAAGGAAACGATGGGCAGAAGGTACCCAAATGCTCCTTTGGTTAGTAGCTGTTGCATGAAGAAAGAAAAAAAGGAGAACAGTTTTAAGAGATGTATAGGAGACCACAGCATTTAACCTTACAGTTGGATTGGATCTACAACCTTCAAACATTTCAGGTACAATGACCACTGACTACAGCTAGACTTCATATAGTGACTGCCTCATTTAGCATTGTTTGCAGTTATGATAGTGATGAAAAAGTCACTGTACAACCAATCCTTGCATTTATGATCTTTACAACTTTGCTAAGGGAAGCTAAAATAAGATCATAAGCCTCACTGCAGTTTCACTTAGCAGTCTCAATTGTAATAACTAAATATGGACTACCTACAGTCTATGGGAATTATCGCCAACACAATTGGAGGGTGTTAGCTTAAGGGAGGTAAATATATTAAGTATTCCTTATTCACCATCTTGGAAGATCAGCTGTTATGAATAAAGTACTTTATTTGTAAGCAACTTTTGTACCTCCAATCCCATTACCACCACTGGAATTTTAATGATGAACTAAATTCCCATGAACTAATGTGGGATATTTTAATCTTTATTTCAACCATTAGAAAGATGGCTGCAAAATTTCAGATAGAAACACACACACACACATCCGCCGTGAACTCACATCTGAGAAGATAACTTTCACTATCAGGAAAGTGCTGCACACCAATGTAGTGATCTTGGGGATAAAGGAGGAGAAAAAAAGAAAACCCATTAACAAGAGCAGCTTGGGAAGCTTTATATAATTAAGCATATTTTGTAAAGAAGTTTCTCTTACCGCTATGACCCACCAATGACGGAGTTTAAAAACAGCATATGCAAGAAGTAGCACAGAGAACCGGAAAAAAGCCAAGAGCTAATAAAAATGAATATACAACATATTTATGAACAATGATGACCTTCTGAGAAATACAAAACAACACAATTATTTCTGAGTGAACTAAATTAATAGACAACTATGTAAATTACTGGCAGTGTAGGAAGACTTTTAGAGACTGAAAAATAATTCTACCAAATGCAACAACTGACACGTTTTAACAGCCGTGTGAATTATTTAGTAATAATTTGCCCTGACAAAAAAAAAGGTCTTCATTAAAAAAAAAAAAAGACAATTGCAGAAGAATACTTACAAATATATCAAAAAAGGATGTTTTAAACTTGTAATAGATGACTTCTTCCTTTAAATTGACCTGGATAGTTTTGATAGTCTGAAAGTAAATAAGATTAAAGAAAATGACATTAATAGAGTTTGATTGATAGAGAATGATTAGCTAGGATTTTTTTTACTATGAGCACTGCTCCCTGGAGTCAGACACAACTGGACAGGGGAAATCTTTATTTTTTATTTAAACTTTTTTTTAGCTTTCCCCAATTGGTGCCTCCAGGTATGGTGGGGCTACAATTGCCAGAATTCAGAACCAGCATAGCCTTTCATCATGCACAAACCCACATCTCTGGAGACACAAGGAAAGTTTTAAGATAATGCACAACTTGTATCGAGTCCAAAATTGTTTTGAGTATAGTCATGTTTCATGCTCAAAACAATATTTGAAGCATTATTACGAGCTTGAAATATTTCCAAAATTTTTGAAAAAGCACACTTTGTACTCAAGGACAGCCATTTTGCACTTGGGGTATGACATTTTCTGAAGTACTGTGCTTGAGATGGTTTGAAAGGCACCCTATGAAATTTCTTCTAGGCCAGGGGTCCCAATCCTTGGTCCATGGACCAACATTGGTCCACCAGGCTGCGCAAACAAGCGAAGCCCCATCTGCGTGATGCAAGCAGCACACAAAACCATGCCACCTCTGGTCCACAGAAAAACATCTCTCCCTGGAACCACAGCCTGGTGCCCAAAAGGTTGGGAGCCGCTGTTCTAGGTAATCTTGGATAGTTTAGAAGAACATATAGCACTACAATTTGCTCTAGTCCATTCTGATTTGGCTCATAATTTCTGTTACATATATTTTAGTTATAAATTGTTAAGAAAACTGGAGATGGGTTAGTTCTACAAGAAAGGGTAGCTATAGAACAGACATGGGCAAACTATGGCCCGCGGGCCACATCCGGCCCATTGGGCTTTTTAATCCGGCCCGCCGAACTAGTTACTAGCATGAACCAGCCCAACAAAAAGCTAAGCATTATGTGCTCTGAAGTAAATTATTAACTCAGATGGTAAAATACTCGTTGATTACATTAGCAGTAGCTTATGTGTTTTATTTACAAAATTTATTTTTCTAGTTTCCTAAATTATTAAAATCTGGATTAAATCAGTTCTTACTTTGGGTTCATGAAATGGCGCCATTTCATCGCATCCTATTCTGGCCCGGCCCTCTGTCAAATTTTAGAAACCATTGTGGCCCGCGAGTCAAAAAGTTTGTCCACCCCTGCTATAGAAGATGACCAGGGTAAGTCCAAGGGTGGGGTCAAATGCATTGTCAGTTTGGAGTTACAACATCCTTCGTAAGAGACCTATGTCCAGCCCTGTTGGAAGTTTGTTGACAATTTGCCTTGACTCAGTAGATCATATTCCTATGTGTACTGGTAGCATGAAATAAATTTCTACTACTTTTGAACTTTATCCCAGCTCCTGATTTCTTGAACCTGATAGCAGGAAGTTTAATTTGTAATGATTGCATTTTTAAATCTGTTTATTGGGTATTTTATAGATCAGCCAAGTTATGGATATAATCACTAGTCTAATACACTGAAATATGTATAAAAGGCATTAAATAGCAATGTGAATAAACTAGCCCACTAAGAAAGGCTAATTTATTGGGCCAAATATAAATTAAGTTCACATTCAAATTCAAGATCTAGTTCTAGGACTACTAGAAGAATTTTTGCAGAGCAGAACAATTTTACTTGTTCTCTACTTAGCTACCAACTTAATTGGGGTCATTATTCTTAGTTGGCTTGGTGTTTCTCAGGTTGGGGAAGAGTAGTTCTCTAGCATCATATATTCACCTGAATTCTGCCTAATAATGGCAAACTCTTTTCATCTTAATGTTCCCAAACAGGTTTCTAGCAATGACAAGTGAAAAGAGTTAAAAATATGTAACATGACTGTTAAAGAGTGAAAAACCAAGCATCAGATATGTAGTATGAATATAAAGTGCAATGTTTGTAAAATTATTCAGAGCAGCATTGCCTAAAAGCTATTAACAAATTATGCTATGAATTAAAACATTTAATAGGTACCAGCAAATAGCAATCTTACTTTTTATTAGGTGTCAGAGGAAAATATATCTAAAAAGTACCTGCTCTAAACTATATGCTATGTTACCTATAAATGCTTTCCTCTACAACAGCGTTTTTCCCCAGGCTAGGGAATTCTAGGAGTTGAATTTCACACATTGACCTAGTTAACTCCTGTGAATGCAAGTCATTTGCTATTTTAGTCGGTGTTTATAGAAATTCTACCCCAGAACATCTGTAAGGGGTTAGATTGCTGAATCCGTCAGTGCTGTTATCTAGAGTGGATGGAGATTCTTCACTCTCCGTTTGTTCTTATGAATGTGAAGATTCCCTTCCCTCTATTTGTTTTTGTGACTGAGTTGTTAAACAACTGCTCTATACAATGGAAAGACTGGCTCTTGCTTCTAGCAGGACAAGTTTTCCTTGTGCATTCTGTTTTGAGGAAACTGATTGGCTCATTTGAGGCTATATTATCAGGAAAATTATGTGTCATTTCCTTTGAACATGGTATTTAGGCTGCTCATTGTTTCCTTTCCTTTCAAAAAAAACCCTCCTTTTTTCTAATCCTTTGAAAGCAAGCAAGCAGAGTGAATGGGTGGCCATATGATGAATCTCTGCTCATTTGCCTTTTAAAGAAGTTGTGGTTTCCAAATCTAAAATAGAGTGGCATTCAAGAGCTCTATAAATTATTGTACTTAAGCTACTTTCTCACAATGGTTTCTACTGTGGAATATACTGACATCTTGCATGTGACGAGGGTAGAGTGAAGTGACCAAAACATTCCATTTCTATCATATGGTTCTTTCCATTTCCAATGACTCTGTTCTTACTGGTATGCTATATTGATAAATGTTTTGTTTACTAAGAATATTGTTGGAATGCTCCACATTTGTTATATATTCTGTAAATTAAATTGTGATTAATGAAATTTCTGTTCAGAAGCTCTAGCATATCTTTGACACAATTAGTCCTTTAGACATGGACTACAATTGTAATTCCTCTGGACACTTGGCCAATAAGATTAAAAAGATCCCAAGTTGGAAGAATTGCTGAAAGTTGTATATGTACAGTACTAACTGCTGCAGATGAGTAGGAGAATATTATTCCTACAGGGAGTAGTGTTTTCAAATGCTCTGAGGAACCAACTGGAACTTGTTTGCAACCAGGAAGGAATGTTTTTCCTTAAAATCAAAATAGTTTCTATTCTTATAGCATAATGTGTAAGATGAGTAATTCACCTGAGTCATTACCTCATTAACCTGTAGCATACAATAGCATTGATATGTGTAGGTTTGTTTACAGGTGGTGGAGACATGAAGTGGCCTTCCTTCTGTGCCTAACACTTAGAACAGTTCCAAGAGGTTAGTCATTACTGTTTTTGTCCCAAACAAGTTTACAAGTTAAGTTAAATTAAAAACTTGCAGGTTTGACTCAAGTGTTTAAAGCTGAAAAGACCAGACAATCAGACCCAAAATCCAATTAAATAATAGCCTTTCCCCCCCTCTCTTTCCCCCTAAGATGAAAACAACTTGCAAATGCGGACCTGCGGACCTTCCGGCGTGTACTAAAAACCCATCTATTCCAGCAAGCTGGTCTGGCCTAACACCTAAGAGGTTTTTAAAATTGTTTAAATTTTAAATTTAAATTTTTGAATCTGGTTATTTTAATTTTTATTTTGGCCAATGATTTAATCTATTTTAACTGTATTTTAACTTTTGTTTATCATGTTTTTAGATGGCTGTACACCACCCCGAGTCCTTTGGGAGAGGGGCGGTATAGAAATCCTATTATTAAATTAAATAAAAATTGGCAACTATATCAAGCATTTATACAAGTTCTAGTATTTGGGTCAATAACTTACTTTTGTTGATAAATAGCTGTGTTCCTAAGATGAGATCCCTAATGGAGCATAACTACTCAGATGGGGACTGGCTGATATTAGCGCAATAACAGGATGCCACAGACTGCCAAACAGAAGTGTAGTTTCTTTTGAAATTGTCTAGTACACTACAGTTGGCCTGTGCAATTATTTACCCAATACAGGAATGGGCATCTCCAACTGATGCACTGTATTTCATCCACTGCAGTAGCTGTGAAGAAAAGTGTCTCTGTGAAAACTTTTATTTCCTTAATTATTTGAGCAAAATAGGGAAGTGGGAGGGAGGGAATCTAGAGAGTCAGGAGAGAAGATCTTAATTGCAAAAGCCAGCTTTATGACTCACATTCAGTTCAATTATCCAGAGGAGTGAGATGAAGAGAAGGTCAAAAGTCACAAAGAGGCAGAAGGTTCGCCGCACATCAGAAATGGCCCTTCTTCTCTCCGGTGAAAAGTAATGTGGAGAAAACCCTGGGGAGTGTGAAAATGAGGAAGCAATGGCGGGAAGACTGTGCTCCAAATCAGCGTTCTGCAAGTTACACAACTTGCTCATCCTCAGAGAGAACAGTGAAGTTGTTGATATTCATGTACAGATGTGTCATCCGTGATCTTGTCAATGGATCATCTGTTTTGAGGGAGAGGGGAGAAGGGAAAAGAGAAAACACATAGATAAGGGCTTCTAGATGTTAAAACTATTCTTTCTACCAAGGAACTTGGGATAGCATTATTAGGTAGAAACCTAAACACATTTCTGAATTAGATCAGACTGATTTGTCATGGTTGTACAATGAACTCATGGCAAGTGGAATCCCATCACTACTGCCTCTTCACCAGGTGCACGGGCAAAGAAATTCAGTATCCTAACACAGATAGGAGGGATATAGGGAGAATAGAAAAACACTTGCCCAGAATGAGCTGAAATAAATCTAAATATAAACAATTCACTTTTGATATTTGTTTTGATTTTGTCTCCATCAAGATGGGGCTTATTCTGTGGGAACAAGAATGAATCTGACTTCCTATCTCCTTCCACATTGAATTTCCTTGTGGGAAGCTGCCAAGAAGCACCCAAAACTCCACTCCACCCCTCCTGTCAGCTTCCCATTTTCTTTGCAAATGCAATGCCAGCAGACAGAAAAGTGGCTGCTGAGAAAGTAGCGAGGTTACATCATATGGTGCCTGTGGGGGCAGCGTGGGTCAGGAAGGATATGTGAGTAGGTGCAACAAGTGTCACATGAGTCAGAGTAGGCATGAGGGGAAGAGTTCTGTGAGAGGTTCTATGGAGGGCATGTGAATATGTGGCATGGATCAGGAATGGTACACTGGAATGCATGATAAATCTATGTGTGCTGGGTAGTTTATGTAAGGATGATGCAGACTGATAGGAACACATGGGGGTCACAGGGATGTGCAAGAGGTGCTAAGTGTGGTGGGGTTGCAGAGGGCATGTGGGAGAATGGAATAAGTCGGGGTCAGTGCAAGAGATGCCAAACGGGTTGGAGAAGGTCTGGGGAGAGTGGGGTGAGAAAAGTGTGCAGAATTTCCTTCCAATGTGTTTGCTCTCCTCCCTCTGCTGCTGTGTGCGCAAGGGAGGCCTTACAGGAATGGCCAGGAAACTGACAGAATGATGATCATGTGACTGCAGCAGCAGCAGCCAACCCACGCTAAAGTAGTCACTACTTTCCCAATTTTTGTTCTTCAGGAACGATAGGTTTTGTTAAGTTAGCCCATTTCAGCACCGTTGATAAAAATTTTGTCCTGTTATGCACCATTTCATCTAATTAAAGTTGCAGACACAAGCATTTTAGTAGTTTATAAGTTAGGCGATACTAATGCAGGAAGCTCCATAAAGGATGTTGAACACGAGTGAACTTTTAGGAAAAATGATCAACTGGTAAGCAATTGTGACATTCACTTCTGAAGTATTATTCGGTAGGTTCAATGGCAGAATGAAAGCAAGTATGAAAATACTGGTCCGTTCCATTCCAGCTTGTCAGTTGATCCATGCGGGGGGTGAGAAAATCGTATCCCCCCTCCCTAATATCTACAACTGTTGTATCAGATGGTTGTCTGCAGATTTGGAAACAATCAAAGGTCATCTAATCCAACTTTCTACCCAAAGACAGCAGGGTTGGAAGAAGTATTCCGCAATAACTAGACTCTAGAAGCAAATTATATGGGAGGTGGGGGGAACAGCTCAATCTTCCACATACCCCATTTGCATTTGCTTGGGATAAGGCCAACTACCCAACTATCAATCCAGCCAGATCAAATTATAAAATCAAAACTGCAAGTTCAAAACATCCAACAGCAAAACAGCTTTGCTCCTCAGCATATCTAAGCTCCAAGAACAGGATGAGTGTATGGAATTTGGGGGGGGGGGGGGGGGGGGGGGGTGGGTTTGTTGGTGGCTTCTTTCCCTCTTCTCCTCCACCCGCGACACTTTTTGAATGT
>JAEANM010010081.1:0-15994 GCA_017656035.1 Myanophis thanlyinensis
AGAAGGAGAGAGAGAAAGACAGAGAGACAGAGAGATTTTCAGTAACATTGGAAACAGGCATGCCAAGACGTTTGTACAAATTCCTATCATTATTTAATATATTCCTTTTAGAAACGCATGTTCCAGGCAGGGAATTCCAGGAAATGGCCAGGAACAGATTGGATGATTTAATATCGCCGCATTACTTGCTCCCCAAACCAAGCTGAGGTGAGGAGTTATACCACCAATTAAGACAACAAAACATCGTATTATGGGGGGGGGGGGGGAAATGGGGCTCTGTTTAATATTCACATGAGATGAGAACATGAAAGAGATTCATATAACTGTTATTTATGTGATTGCAATTATTTTATTTGTTTCTGTGCGGAGGCCTCTCTCTCTCTCTCTGTGTGCTGCATTTTTATTAGCTCTGCACCAGTCCTTGGGGAAGCATGCTTTGCAAGGTGTGACAGTGCTTGTGAATGCCTCTTTTCTCGTGGTTAAATTAGAAATGGTTTCATTTGTTGCCTGTTAAAGCAGCCGCATCTTCTCCCGGGCTCCCATACTACTGTGAAAGTTATTCCGGGATCTGTATTCACCTGAATAGCCACAATGTTTGAACAGAGACCACCGGGAAGAAAGTTCAAAAGCAGCCATCTGTAAAAGACATGGCTGCTTTAAAGATAGCAGAATACCACCCCATTATTTAAAAAAAAAAAAGATGTTTAGACTTTGGAAAGAGTGCAGAGAAGAGCAACGAAGACAATTAGGAGCCTGGAGGCTGAACATATGAAGAACGATTGCTAGCATTGGGTACTGTATATCTAGTTTGGTGAAAAGAAGGACTAGGGGTGACCTGATAGCAGCCTTCCAATATTGACAGCGGTGTCAATGGTGGAATTACCAGTGGTGGAATTCAAATTTTTTTACTAGCGGTTCTGTGGGTGTGACTTGGTGGGCATGGCTGGGGTGTGTGTCATGTGACTGGGTGGGCATTTTCTGTAAGCGGGGCAATAAAGATTAGGCTAGAAACAACACCAGGATGTTTCTTTCCTGCCTTCCTTGCAGGATTAACCCTGTAAAGTGGAAAAACCCAAAAGGAGATTTCTTTTAACAACCAGTTCTCCTAACGGTTTAGGAAATTTACTGTCGGTTCTCCCGAACTGGCTCGAACCGGCTGAATTTCACCTCTGTGGCCTACCACAAAGAAGAGGAGGTCAACTTATTCTCCAAAGCACCAGAAGGCGAGACAAGAAGCCACGGATGGAAACTCATCAAGGAGAGAAGCAACCAAGAACTAAGGAGGAATTTCCTGACAGTGAGGACAATTAACCAGTGGAACAGCTTGCCACCAGAAGTTGTGAATGCTCCAACACTGGAAGTTTTTAAGAAGAGACTGGACAGCCACTTGTTTAAAATTGTATAGGGTCTTCTGCTTGAGTGGGGGAGAGAGGGTTGGACTAAAAGACCTTCAAGGTCCCTTCCAACTCTATTATAGTGTTCAGTTATGGAGCTTCTCCTTTGGGGTGAACTGCTGTGCTTCCCCTACTTCTTATAAGCCCAATGAAAACAATTAATATATTTGAGTAGATTTTTTCTCCTCTGCTTAGCTCAGTCTTGGAACTTCAACTGAACTTTGACATTTATTGGAATTATTTCCATTCATGTAAATTCTAAGTCGCATATAAATTAATCCCATTGCACAGCTCTTTTTTTAAAATGCACTTTTCATATTCCTCCCTGGTGTGTATTGCTAATAAGATTAATTTGCTGGGGAAAAAAAGTAGTGTTAAGGAATTCCTTCCACTGAAGTAGAACGGGATCAGCGGCTTAGCCAGGTGTTGACAGGGTTATTTGAGCCTGTTCTTCTGCATAAAGAATAATTCTTATATAAGCAATTTCCTGCAAATCCTGTTGTTTCAGTAGAAGATTGACTTAGTAAAAGGTGAGACATCTAAGCCTGCTATTTTGGCTTTACACTTCAACGGCTGACTTAGCAAAAGGGCTAAGCAATTCATGACCAAGCTGACTGGGCAAGAACTAATTTATCCACTAATTTATCCACGATTATCTTTTACCTTCAAAAAACAAAGATATAAAAGGGAGTTTAAAAAGTCTTGTTTTTCACATTAAGGCTCCAAACTGTGACAACTACAGTTGTATGTAAGTTACTATAGGAGGGTAAGATGGTGGACGGACAAGGAGAAAGATGTTAGAAATTTTGTTTATATATAGCTCCACAGGGCAAATTGAGAGCACAGTCACCATGTGCTTTACTGCTCAACTGTTTAACTGTAACAGGAAATAGGAAACTCTACTTAGAACAAAAGAGCATCAAATATATACCATAGATCCAAACTTGTAAACACGGCCCTTTATTGGCTGAATACTACTATAGTTGTTGCGCAGAAATATGTTCTAACAATAAATTCCAACAAAAGGTTATTATGTTTTCCTAAAAACATCGAAGTCAAGCCTAAAAGTCTCTAGAGTAGTTTGCATCTGTAGCCGTAGAAAAACTATTACAAATATTTATTTATTTATTTGACTTATACATGGTTCTGCAACTTAATCCTAATCCTATGCTGGATGAGAATTTTGAAGTTTGTAATCCCAATCTCTAGTGGTTGTTTTCTAGATTGGAGAAGGCTCCAATCTAGAATGTAACATCTATCTTGTTTGGGTGTGTGCCTTTGAGTCAGTATTGATTTCTGGCAACTGCCTGGAACTAATCCTTGCAGTTTTCTTGGCAAGATTTCAGAAGTGGTTTGCCATTGCTTGCTTCCTAGGGCTGCGACAGAGTGACTGGTCCAAAGTCAGCCAGCCGGCACTGTGACTGGCTCTGAGATATAGCAATGAAGGAGAATAATTGTAGCTCAGGGTTGCAATGAGGGGTCCTTGGAGCTCTCTGCTTTCTTGTAAACATTTCATTACCCAACTGGCACTGGTGATGTTAGCTAGTTTGGTAATGAAACGTCTGCAAGCAAAACAACCAAGCTCAGAGAGCACCAAGGATCCCTCTGATCAAAATTTTAAATACCTTAAGATCTCTGTGAACAATGCCCATCCGGTGAAGATAATAGACAGCATCCAAGACTTGTCGTATCAGAGTGCTGGCGTCTTTCTCAGTATAAAATCCTTTCTCTACGATGCGGTCAAACAGCTCACCTCCGGACACTCTGAAAAACATCACCACGTACAGCAACATTAACATTAGATGACCAATTAGGGGGAAACCCCAAAGCTACCAGATTCAAAGGAATCAAGTCTCTGTACCTTTCTCATTTTGAGCGCATGCAACACGCAACGGAGAAATTTGTCTTTCGGTTAAAGCCTGATCACATTTATTTCTGTATGTTTGCTGCAAATAGCTTTGAAGTGGGCGAGAGTGGTTTCTCGTGGGCGCCCTGCGTGAGTTATATATCCCAAAGTTAGTTATGTTTCTTAGAAGGGAGCCATTTGTCTGTTGCTTTTGCTAATTAGAACTTGAAATCCATGACTATAAGATGGCAAGGCACTTTCTTGGAGGGAAAAAAAATCAGAAATAATAACAAATATTGCGAGCATTTACTCCAGGCTGACCAAAGATTTCTCAAGAGACCATAATGTGAAGACATCATGTTACTCAATCGGTTTCACGTGCATCCCATCCCATTGGTCTGTCAGAAATAACTTGTTGTGTCTGCGCAGGCGCGGGCGGAGTTTTCCATCTGGTCCGCCCATGCTGCGCTGACTGCTGGCAGCTGATTGGCTGCTGAAAGGACGATCCCTGAATGGCTGGGACAAGGTTTAATCTGATTGGTTGCAGGCAGGCCGCGCGAAGTATAAAATGAGCAGCCCGTCTGCCGCCGCGTGTCTTTTTGCAGGCTAAATAAAGGGCTCCCTCGCGATCATCTAGTCATTCCTTTTTTGGTTATTTTTCCCCGCACGATGTGATCTAACATAACTGTCCTAAGGACTGACACAAATAACATACTAAGGATTTACACAACTGTCTCCAAGAGACTAAAAAGGAATCTTATTCACCTTGCGAGGCGATAAAACTGCCAGGTGAAGAAATTTAGCCCGAACAGTTTACATAATGCTCCTTTTATTTCCAAAAGGAAATGGAGATGAAACATCCATCACTGGTTTTCATAAATCTTCTGCGAGTATGAAAATAACACGCTGAAACTTGCCATTTTTTTAAAAAAATCATTATAGGATAATAATACATTACCAAGAGTCCGCAAAAGGGTCTTTTGCTTTTCAATCTGTAGACAAGAGCAAATTCCTACTGAAAACTAAGGGAGCCAACAGGGCAGTGAGTCAAAACTCAAGCCAGAAGATCCTCGGAAGGAAAATAAATCTTCGTTAAAAAAAAGTCTCTAGATGATTTGCGGTGGAGGATCTGTTGATGTTTAACTGCCAAATGGTTTAAAAGGAAGAAGATGAGAATTAGCTTCTTTTTTGCCTGGCGGATAATATGCCGTTGAAGTTTTTAGAGAAGTTTAGACTCAAACCCGAAAAAGCAAAGGCTCCCTTCAGTTCTCAGTCATTAAATAAACTCCGTATCCAACCGGAATGCAATATTATGTAGGGTGCCTTGTTCAAAGAACAAACTCTTCCGGCTGTCAAAATGCCTGAATTTTAACCCCGTGGCCATGGGAACACCCTTTGATGGTCATGAATGCAAGAACCGGTTGGTTGTAAGCCACTTTTTTTCAGCACCGTCATAATGTGGAGCGGACATTAAATGAAGCGCAAGGTAAGTTGGGGATGATCTGTAATGGGAGAGTCTGGAAAACCTGGCAGTAGGAGGAGGAGTGGGGGGTGGGATTAAAAGAGGCAGCAGCCAAGAGAGTTTCTACGTGGTCCCAAGTGAACTAAATCCCACCCTCTTTGAATTCTGATGACCGTTATCTACCTCTAGCAAGTGCAACTTAGTAGTTGAGGAGATTCCTGCACATAAGTCCTTCACCAATAAATCAGTCTGAACCTTCACCTTTGGATCTGGTCTTTCGCTCCTGATACTGACTGAGGTTTTGTTTTTTTTTTAAAGAAGAGATTGGACAACCATTTGTCTGAAATGGTATAGAGCCATGATGGCGAACCTATGGCACGGGTGCCACAAGGGGCACGCAGAGCCATCTTGCTGGGCACACAAGCTGTTGGCCAACTTACTGCAGCTGACAATGCACATGCGATCCAGCTGGTCTTCGGAGCTCTTCTGTGCATGCACACGCATTGCTCATGTGTCCATGAGCGCCTGTGTGCATTGCACGTGCAAAAGCTGCATGCATGCGCAGATAGTGGGGTTGCACATGCAGCGCACATGGAGGAGCTGCACGCAAGTATGGATGGCATGTGCAAAGCGCATACTTTTTGGCACTCAGTAAGTAAAAGGTTCGCCACCCCTGGTATAGAATTTCTTGCTTGAACAGTGGGTTGGACTAGAAGACCTCTAAAGTCCCTTCCAACTCTGTTCTGTTTTTCTCCACTTATACTGAAGAGACCGAAGATGGAGTAACTTTGAGTTCCTTTCTCATGCTTTCCTGTTTTCCTGGGGTAAGCTCTTGTTTTACTATATAAATTACAATATCTGTTTGTCTTTCTCTGTCCCTGGACGGCTTTTCTCTTTCACCTCGCTGCTCTTCCCCTCCCCCACTTTTTCCATGTGGATTGCACACCAACGTGCGCAGTTGCACACCCTTGCAATTTCTCCTCACTTAGGCGGAGTCTTTCCAAGATCCTGATTATTATTATTTTTTGGCTGCCGTCTCTACTGAAGCATCTGCTCTCTCTATACCTGCTGCGTTTCTCGCCACCTGTTCGCACATTACCTGGCCCCTCCCCCGCTCCAATGAACAGATTTGGCTTAGCAGCTGCCACAACAGTGGCTGGACTGGATTTAGAAGGACCCTGAGCAATATATAATTCAGTAATCTGTTTCTCTGCCCCCACCCCTTTTCTTCTCTAAAATGCTGGATACTTCCAATCTCCTAATTGCTGTTGAGTTTATTCAAAGAAAAGTTAAAATACAAAGCACCAAAATATTTTAAAAAACCCAAAAGAATTTAAAAACCCCCAACAAAAAAGACATTTAAAAGAAAGTGCCTTTAAAAAAAAAGAAAAGAAACACTTTACAGATAACCTCCTCCCTGGCTAAATGCTGATCCAATATAATGCAGAATAACAGGGTTGGAAGGGAGCTTTAAGGTCTTCTAGTCCAACCCCCAGCTCTTGCAGGAGATTGTATACCATTTCAGACAAATGGTTGTCCAATCTCTTTTTAAAGACCTCCAGTGACGAAGCACCCACAACGTCTGGTGGCAGGCTGTTCCACTGGTTAATTGTCCTCACTGTTAGAAAGTTTCTCCTTAATTCCAACTTGCTTCTCTCCTTGATTCATTTCCATCCATTGTTTCTTCTCTTGCCTTCTGGTGCTTTGGAAAATAAGATGGCCCCGGCTTCTTTGGGACAACCCCTCAAATATCAGAATACCGCTATCATATCACCCCTGGTTCTCCTTTCCTCTAAAGTAACTGTTCCCAATTCCAGCAAAAACACAGCAGTGTTAATTTCCTACCCGTTGCAAAAGGAGACCAAAAGAATTTTAAACAGTTTTAACTTGTCGGCCTGCCTTCTCTCTATACACTTTCGATCTCAATTTTTGCGGCTTCGTTTTCTCCATGGACAGAGGTGACTAGGTCAAAAAGGAAACAAAAAGCAAATATTTGCACTCCCATTCGAAGGAAATCTGTCATTCATTGGCCTTGCAGATACTTATTTTATTTATTTATTTTATTTTTATTTAATTTCTATACCGCCTCCCTCCTGAAGGACTCGAGGCGGTGTACAGCCTAATAAAACATGAATATATACAAATAAAACCGGATTAAAATTTCAAATAAATACAATGGCCAATCAATCAAAAAATAAAAACCTAATTTAAATAGAAACAGTTAGAAAATATTAAACAATTAAAATTTAAATTTAAAAACTGGTTTAAAACAGATTTAAAACCCCCATTAAGTACTAGGCCAGACTGGCCTGCTGAAACAGGTACGTTTTTAATGCGTGCCGGAAGGTCCATGATGGTCCGGATCTCCAGGTGCAGTTCGTTCCAGAGGGAGGGTGCCCCCACAGAGAAGGCTCACACCCTCGGGGCTGTCAGACGACACCGTCCAGACAGTGGAACCCCGGGCGCGCACAAGTCGGCTGGAGGCTGATGGTGGCAACAGGCGGTCCCGTAAGTACCCGGGTCCCAAGCCATGGAGCGCTTTAAAGGTAAGAACCAACACCTTGAATCACACCTGAAAGGCCACAGGGAGCCAGTGCAGCTCGCGCAGGAGAGGTGTAATATGGGAGCTCCGAGGAGCCCCCAAGATCACCCACGCGGCCGCACTCTGCACCAGCTGCAGCTTCCAGATGCTCTTCAAGGGGAGCCCCATGTAGAGAGCATTGGCATAATCTAGGCGAGAGGTCACTAGTGCAGAAGTGAAACTTCAGAAGACCTGAATAAGCTTGGGGAACAATGTTGGAATGGTGGCTGAAGTTTTGGGGTTTTCTGGAGAGGCCCTTCTTGAAATCCTCAATTCACAACGGAGCGCCCTGGATAATTTGGAGGAGGTGACTTCCTCTCCGTCCTGAGGTTCCTCACAGGAATAAACAAAATACAGTTGTGAATGGAGGGTTGCGAGGATTAGTCTTGTCGAAGAAAAGTGAGTCTGAAAATATATTCCTAAACTCCTCTCCGAGGTAGCTATGTAGGCAGTAAAGTCCCAAATCGTAGGATAAGGTTGAGCGAGTGGCTCTAGAGAACAGCAACCTCGGTGATTGAGACCCTTGCTTATAGACTGCCCCTCACTAAGGAGGTTCCTCCGGCGCAGCTGTGTAGCTTATTTTAAAAAAATAAATTCTACAGATGAAACTAAGCCTTTGCTTCCGGTATTTTACATTTTAATGATTTAATCGATAATGTGAAATGGTGTCCCTGGAGATTTGCTCAGCCCTGGTTCAAGCTTTGGGAAACTTTATTTATTGTTTGTTTGTTTGTTTGTTTCAATGCAGGTGCCACTCACCTCCAAAGCAACTCTGGGCAACTCACAACATAACAAGCAATAAAAACACAATACAGAAGAAAACAAAATGGGATGCAATTGCTTGCGGTGGGAGACACAAATCCTTCCAATAAGAGGTTCCGTCCATCCTGACCTAAATCTTCCTTTTAAAATGGGTCTTTGAGGATTGTGATGCCTAGTGGGTAGAGAGCAAAATGGCTGCGTTGCCTCTTTGTCTTTAGAGACAGCTCAGCTGAGTTCACAATGCACCCTGCTTATCTCCAAGTTGAGAGCGGGACAGGATGGAAAAGCGGCTAATTAATTAACCACAAGGAGTTGTTCTGCCTTGGCACATTTTTCCCCGCACTTGTGTGTCGTCGTTTATCTCCTTAATCTTCTAATTTGCGATGTGACTGGAGAAGATTTGCTTCGTAAATCAAAAGGCAGTTTGAACAACAAAAAAACCCCGACTTGATGCTCCTGCAACATTTGGCGCTACCACACTGCCCTCTAGTGCAATTTCCGCCTCCGTTTTTTTCCCCAGGGTACAACTTTGCAAAAGAAATCAAAACAGGACTAAAAAAGAAAAGCAAACACCCACTAGCAAGGGCATCACCAGAGGGAATCCAAGCTTTTACCACCAGGCGATTCCACCCCAGGCCAAGAAAAAATGGTTTTTAAAACAAAGTAAGGAGAGAACAGTCAGAGTCACACTTTCAATGTGTATTCCCCATCCATGCCTGTTTACTTTTTTATAATCCCTTCCTCTCTGATGTAAATACATACATTAATTCCAATTTGCTAATTTTAGAACAAAGTAAGGAGAGAACAGTCAGATTCACACTTTCAATGTGTATTCCACATGCATGCCTGTTTACTCTCTTATAATCCCTTCCTCTCCAATGTAAATACATACATTAATTCCAACTTACTAATGATCCCAGCATTGGGATGAACATTCCAAAGGGTTGGGTAGTGGAAAGTCTGAAACTGATTAGTTTTGTCTCTTACGAGCAGGAAGTCCAGTTGCAATCACGCAATGTCACACAGCAGTTGCTAGTCCAAAGGCTGGTTGCTAAACAAGGACATGTAAAGTTCTTTTCCAGTCTTACTCTGATGCCAGATGTTAAATTTGAGGTCTGCCACATGCAAAGACATGGCAAAGGAGTTATGCAGCCCCTGAGCTCCAGTAAAACACAGTCAAACTATTTTGCCCAGGAAGTAGAAATCAATCTGCCCATTATACAACCTGGTAGCATGCAAAAGAAACAATCTCAAAACTGCATGAGTGAAAATGTGTTTTATTGGCATAAATACATAGAGAAAACCCTTTTAGGCAGCATCAGGTTAATCATGTGCTTTCTGCCGAGAATTATTAAGTTCATTTGATTTATGTAAACAGATTCGGCTAAACAACCTGCAATAGATTGGCACCCATGAAGGAAAGATTGAAACGAAGTAAAAAAAGTTATTTTCAGACGAGAGGTGTCTAATCAAAGATTTGGGAAGAAGGAAATTAAAAGGAGGCATTTAGAGACCTAATATACAGCAGTAGATATAATTCTTCTGAAGCATCTAGATGTGATTACTTAAGTTGGGGAACAGACAAATCATACATTTCTAGGACAAATATTTTCCTTGTCCAGCAATGCGAATCTCTCTTTTGATCCGTCCAATAGCCACCCATTATTGGTGGGGAAAACAGCCCTATGCATCTAATATTCAGATCATGAGTAATTTTCACTTTACTGCCAGTAAGCCCCAATATGACCTTCACCAACCATATATAACTTCTCATCAAGGTACAGCAATTGGACATTAACAGAAAAACAGAATAACAGAGCTGGAACCTGTACCATTTCAGACAAATGGTTGCCCAATCTCTTCTTTAAAAACTGTAGTGTTGGAGCACCCATAATCTTGTTTCATTGATTAATTATTCTAATTTTGGCTGGGAGTAGTGGGGACCATAGCCTAATACAATCTTTGGGTCTAGCAAGGTTTATAAAGGTCACCAGTTCACGAGCCTAGTGTAATTGAAGTAACATCTGCCTAAGGATGCGTTTTGTAAAAAAAAAAAATAGTCTAACCTAAATGGTGTAAAATACAAAAGTAGTAGAAATCTGGGCCCATCTCTGTTTTTCCTGTCTTGCCTTAAAATTTTCACATTGTGTGATCTTCATAGCTAACCTTAAAGACTATTAAAAGGGAACGGAAAAATTCACATTCAACTGAGTTCTAATCTTTCTAGCTGCCTTTCTGTAATACGTTTTAAGCCGAGGTAGATTGGTAATGTCAACCAGGAAATTCAGGAATCTAGTAGTTATCACAAAAACTTTGTATATTCTTGGAGTGAAGGTCAAAGAAACAGGGAGAGTCCAGATGTTCTCCAAAATGCCAGCTGGAAGACACACACACCTCTTTGCTGCTGAGATAGCAGAAGGGGGTCTGCTGTGGTCTAAGGGCCAGTTCACCACACATTATTTCAGGAAGGGCCTTGCATATTCAGACTGCTTTCAATGGGATTTGCACAAAGCAAGATTGGCTTAATGTCCATGTAATTCACTTAACACCCATGGCAAAAATAAAAAGGACATAAAATCAGGTATAACTCACTAAATACAGTACCTGCCTCATTTAGCAATGAAGTTGCAATCCCAATTGTTTTCATAAGACAAGGACCATCTGCATAAAGTTGCTCTCCTTGGTCCTGAAATGTTGAGCCTATGGAGCTTAATAGTAGTCCCATAACAACTTTTAAGGACCCTGATGTCCTGTGCTGCTTCTTGCTTGAGCTATCATGGGCCAATGACTAAAGTCACGATGAAACAAGACTATTCAATGTTACGTGTGACCAGAAAGGGGTTTTTCCCCTCCTCTTCACGGATGGCATATTTCTGTGTAGGCATGTAACAAGACTGTGTAAACAGGGTCAATTTTGCGAATAAGGCTGCAGCCCTATCGGCTTGCAGTAAACTAACTCAAAAACATGAAGCTCGGTTCTCTATAAATAGTCACAGTGTCCACTCAGATGTGTAAATCAAAGAATACTTGGCCCAACCATGGAAGCAATCTCTCAAATGCCAAACATTTATCGAGGAGTACTAATTGCCCTTGGCCCTTGTTCCCTGTTCATCGTGTGTGAACAGACCCTTAGGGTGCATTGTCCTGCCCTGGGGATGGGGGGGGAGGGGCACAAGTTAGGAGGAGGAAGAACCTGATTCAGATCACAGCAACGCATGCATCTACATTGGTTTTATTCATTTTTTTAAGGGACCAGGGGAAGCTAACCTCTTATGACTCATGCGTTCACATTGGATGGTGGCCTGCGCTTTACAGACAGACCTCCTCCTAATCAAAATAAGACTTCAAGGTGCCACGGCGACGTATGTCGCAGGTCCAGCAGTGGAACCCTCCTCCCAAAGAATTGGCGTGACGGATGTTCACTTTGATGGTTGACATGCCTGCAGGCAAAAAAGAGAGAAGGCAATTTCTTGAAGGAAATTTCCCCTCCTCCCCATGGAATTAATGAGAAGTCAAGCATGGGCACACACCGCCAAAGCAATAGGTTTTCTAGTTGTGATGGTGCATGTAAGTCTTGGTTAGAAGACTATGAAGATCTCAGATCCCAAGGCCCCAATATCTGTTCAATCAGGGAAGAGTCATAGCAATAGCACACTTAGACTTATATACCACTTTACGGCCCTCTCTAAGCAGTTTACAGAGAATCAGCCTATTGCCCCCAACAATCTGGGTCCTCATTTTACTGACTTGGGCAGGATGGAAGGCTGAAGTCAACCTTGAGCTATTCAGAATTCAACTCTTGGAGTGAGCCGTGAGTTAGCCCTGTAGTACTGCATTCCAACTGCTGTGTCAACATGGCTCCTACATCTTACATCCTCTTCTTTTTTTCCAGAGGACTGATCAGAAAGATGAAGTGATATCTCTTTGAGGGAGATCTCACAGATCTCTAAAACGTGAAGAACATCTAGCCTTTTCTCAACCTTGAGGAAAGATCAGGGTGCAGACAGAGATCTTCAAGGTTAGGAGGCCAGCCTTCTTTCCAGATCTCAAAAGGATTGATCGGGGGTAAAGTTCAACATCTTGTTCCTAGGGCAGCTTTTGCTGACTTGGTGGCCTTCAGAGATGTTGAACTTTCAAACCCCAACTTGCACTTTGGATCTAGAGGAGACTCACGCTTCTAGAGGTCATTTAGTTGGAGAAACAATGAGTTGGGGGGAATCTGGGTTAAATTATCCTTAGGAAAATGTGAATTGTACAGACCAAAACTCTGAAAATAATTGTTCTGTGAACTTTTGGCTCGTCTACCTAAATTGCTCTTACCCAGGCTTTCAAAGAGCTTCTGGATCGGGGTTTCATTGGCATCTACCATCACACGTTTCTCATCCAGCATCAGGACGTTCATGGAAAGCCATTTTGAAGACATCCACAGCGGATGATCTAAAGGTGGAAATAATTAGCACTCATGGACGTCTCACCACGCAACCATCCCAATAGAACGCTGGCTTCCAAAAGTCAAACCTACTGTCAGGGATGAGAGGAAGTGGTGGATGAATGATTGTCCAGCCTGCCTTCTTGAAGAGATCAATCTAAGAGAATCGGGAAGGAAAACAGAGAGCAATCACAGTGGAAATCATATTGGTTTTCTAATGTGTGTCTTCCAGCTGTGTGCTTGTACAAAGTCTGTTCGTTTCTCTGTCCTTACATAAAAAGGATGGATGAATCATCAGTTTAATCTGCCCAGCAACCAAGAATAGGGTCATAATGGAAGAAGATTCTCTTCCAATGCCAAGTTCAACCTTTGCGTCTGGTTTGGCGCTAAGATCTTCTTCTTCTTTTAGCAAAGTCTGATTTCCTGTGTGCATATCTGTGTGTGGGAGACCTTGGAGAATGAGGGGAAGAGAAGTTGCCTAGGGAACAAATAAGAAAGGCAGGAGCCCCCAGTGGCTTAATGATCAGAGGGGAAAACTTAGAAAGGATCCACTTTCCTAAAGGATCAAACCGTTAAGACCGGCACTGGGAAGTTGTGCTTTTAGATTTGCAAGAATTTGTTAATGACAACAAAGTAGAAGTAGTTCGTCTACTCCTGTTTCCTATCCAGTTTAGCTGGGAGCACTGCCAGTGTGTTTTTAAATGTGCCTCTTACATTCCTTTTTCATTCACCTTCCAAGTGTAGCTTGCATCTTACCCTCCCATTGACACTTTTTTAAAAGCTCCAGCAAGAATGGGAAACTGCTAAAGTCCTCAGATGCGACCCTCAGACTACTTACGTGCATTAAGTCGAGATAAGGAGGCCAAAGAATAAGATTGGATCTGCATAACGGGTCTTTTCCCATGTAAGTTTGAGAATCTCTTCGCCGAAAGTTTGAGAATCTCATCAAAATGTTGTGAAAAACATATATCCTGCTGCATTATGATTTCATGCAATGGAATAATTTCACATATTAAGCCAGGAAAAAAAATTTTTTAAAATGGCATAGATCAGGGGTCTCCAACCATGACAACTTTAAGACTTGTGGACTTCAACTCCCAGAATTCCTTTGCTGGCTGAGGTTCTGGGAGTTGAAGTCCACAAGTCTTAAAGTGGCCAAGGTTGGAGACCCCCTGGTATAGATGATGTGGCTTGCAAATTGTATTCCTATCATTTGGTTTTTGTTGTGGGAACACGGCCAAGCTTGTCCATCGCAAGATACAACACGCACCAACTTATTACTCAGATTTGAAACATCGGCAAACGGAATAGCTCTTCTATATTTCTTAGCGCCTCAAAATTAGCTCATCAAACTCACAGGTTTGTTCCCCTACCCAAACTCATTATACCAAAAGTTGGTATCTCTAGGAAGGCCATTTTTTTTCATTGCTGTTGTTACTTAGAATGGTTAGGAAGGTTATAAGTCAAAGACTATCTGAAGTTCCCCCATTCTTTTGTTAAAACTCCTTACCTCGTTGCAGGGGCGATCTGGATTAGAAAGCACAACCCCGGGGCCAATGATATTAAAAGTAGCATCGATGTGCATTGGGTTGGGGTCTTTGAAAGAAATAGTATGGACTCTATATTCCGGAGCCAGATGTCTCTTCATCCACTCAATGCCCATGAAATTTGTAACCTGCGACAACGGAGAAAGGAAGGCAAAATAAACCGCATCTGGTTTATAGTGGAGTACAAATTTAATCCTTCCTGATCCGAATCAAACGGGATATTTGGACTTCCCCAAATGCTGTAAGTTCGGTCCTGTTACAGTGATCATTCCAGTTCTGTGTTCGATTTCTTTTTCTCTGGGTCGCAACGGCCTGCCAAGATATATACCGCTTCGTGGTGCTTTATACAGCCCTCTCTAAGCGGTTTACAGAGTCAGCCTATTGCCCCCAACAATCTGGGTCCTCATTTTAAGGAAAACTTTAATTGACTTGCCTGGCTTCTTTGCACAAAGATATCCCTTCCAGCTCTGATGAAGTCTGCAGCATCAAAACACGGCTCAAATTCGGTGGTGACGAATTTCCCCTGGGCAGCCAGTTTGTGCCTGTCCTCCACTGTACGGATGGGATAATCCTAATTTTTAAGAAAAAGACATAAATAGCACATAATCCCTGGGACCCAGTGGAAGCAAAAAGCATACAGTCTTAAGGGCTGCGGCAAGGAAACTGTGGTGCCCAGAATAGGAAAAAGCACTTGTATATAAACAAACCCCATTCCCTCCCAGCCCTGATGATGTTATCTAGCTGGGTAATGAAATGTCTGCAAGAAAATAATCAAGTTCAGAAAGCATCAAAGATCCCAGAGTCCTAGTCCTCTCCTCCTCCCCCTCCACTCCAAAAATCTCACCCTCTTCTAGTACTGATGATGTAACCTAGTTTGGTCATGAAACATCTGCAATATAACACCCAAGCTTAGAAAGCCCCTGGACCCCAGAGTTCAAACCTGAGCCCCAAATATTCTCTTCTATTGATCATTTTGGAGACTCAGGAAATGTTACCTGGTCATAAAGGTCATCAGACATCGTGGGCTTCGGTGCGGTTGTCCATTTGGCTCCCTGGTGAAAATACTCTTTAATGACCGGGCGGTACGCTCGATATTCAAAGAAACGGGCTCGCCATGCCATCGGCGCTTCGATGATTTCATTCCCAATTACAAGCAAAATGTCCCTTGGCATAGCTGCGTACATGCCTGCCAGAAAAATCAACACACACCTGTGTTGAACACCAACAATGCACACTGCTGATATACAGCCACAACATTCAATGTTTCCAGCCCATTTGCTATTTTGGATGATGCCGTTTAAATGAAGATAGAGTGAAGAGAGTTTAAATCCCAATGATGATTTTTTTTTTTCCCCAGTTATAGAAGAAAACATGATGGTCAGCAGAACCACATGATGGCCAACAACCCACGTGCTGTGGGTCCTTTAGAAAAGAAAGTGCAACAATCTATACATTTATCCACCCAGGTATGTGTATGAAATTAATCATTTGATGATGCCATTAATTTAGCAGGTAAACTAGTCCTCAAAAAAACAGGGTGAGAAGTTGAGAGTGTTTCCAGACAACCCCCTAAATATTTCCATCCTGTTTTTATCCCCCTCCATAATTGAAAACACATCGTAAAATTGTTTTGTTTTCATCGATTTTCAATTTTATTTTATTTTTTTTTACTTGGCCTTACATTTCTCTTGTCTGTGCTATTCTCCTAACATTGCTTATAATTTTCCTTACCTCTTATACTTCCCTTGCAGTTTTCATTTTTTAAAAAAATAGTGACTTCTTAAATACAGGTAATCCTTGATTTGCTTTATTCATTCATTCATTCATTCATTCATTTAAACTTTTATACCACCTCTCTCCCAAAGGACTTGAGGTGGTGTACAGCCATCTAAAAACACAACAATTTAAAAACAAATTAAAAATTAAACTAAATTGGGTGGCTGATATCACAATTAAAATTTAAAACCTAATAT
>JAEANM010010082.1:0-15994 GCA_017656035.1 Myanophis thanlyinensis
ATTCTATTCTATTCTATTCTATTCTATTCTATTCTATTCTATTCTATTCTATTCTATTGTGACCAGAAATCATATTTTTGAGGTTTTCATTTATAGAAACATAGAAGTTTGTCATATAAGAGTAGAGTTTAAAATTTAAGGCATTTTGATTAAACAGCATTTTTAAATGTGTAATATAGCTAAAAATATCAGTCTGTTTTTTTTTGTCACTTCACTTCCCCATAGTAGCAAAATTTACAGTTTGAAGTTAAAGTGCTCCCTCTGCTGTTTAATTTTTGTGATGCATGTTTGCCTGTGTGCAAAATTAAATTTGAAATGCTCTAGGTAATTCTGCTGCATTTTATGCTAAAATTAACACCAGACATTATTACCTGCTTCCACTGCTTACAGTTTCTCCTCCTCTTTGATATGTTACTGAAAAATAAAAAAATAAAATATTGCTGTTAATTCTTTGAACAAGTTTAACCATGAATCTTGATAGGTAATTTTAGAAAGGCATTTGCTTATATAAACAAATCCTAATCTAAAATATTAATTTCTTCTGAGTTTCGTATGCAGATTTTCCTATAAATTGTACTAATGTAGATATGCACAGCATTGCACTGCTTATCTTAACTTTATCCCATCTCATCTTCAAAGTAAAAATGAAAGATAATTCCAAAGCAGTATTGTTTGATGTACAATAGTAGAAGAACATGTTTTTAAAATGTGCTAAATGTTTATCACTGCATTTATAAATAAGAATTAGAAAAAGAGTCATACATCAAATGAATTTGTTGTGCAGTATGGAAAGGTTTGGAAATTAGGTCAGTGTTTTAAAAATCAGCCAACTTCTTTTTAGAACTCCAAAACACATTTTGCAAGGCAGAGATTAATATTTATAACTGTAATATGATAATAAATAAAAGTTTTAAATTTGATTAAAACAGCATTAATTTTAAATTGGTTATTGTGAAATCTCCTTGTTCCTTACTGGAAAGCTATCACTTAGAGAAATATTTTCATTTTTCACAGAGATGTTAGAGTGAATTTAAATACAATGTTAATTTTGAGAATGAATTCCTCAATGGTACCAGTATACTTAAATTAACAGTTCAAAAAAATTCTCTGCAGAATCAACACATTAAAAAAGCCTTTTGATATTAATCTGTAACTTTAGGTGAATTCTAAATATGTTTGAATTCAATACAAGGTGAAAAGAAAATGAGGAGTAAAAAAACAAAAACATCTCAAAGAATTTTAGGGACAATAAACCTTTCATATTCTACAAGTGATTCATAAAACTATTTTTACGTAGAATTGTGTAGATCATTCCTGTGATGTAATAAATCCTTAGAAACAATATTGACATTTGTGCTGATAATGGCTTTTAACACATGGTTTATGGGGATACTTTCTAAAAGAAGTATTTATTTATATTTCTGTTTAGCAGAACCTACTAAAATATGAAGTGGGAAAAATGCTTCCTTATGCATATTTCCTAAGGCATCTTTTCCTAGTGACAACCATGCAAGTCCAGGAAAAAAATATTGCTTTTTAAAGAGCCACTGACTAGCACAGCAAACGGCATCCATGCTGAATCCTGCTTGTGATCCCAACAGCTGCACACCCCTATTTTCGTTGGATATTTATGATTGTTACAGTGACATCCGCAGGAATGGGTCAAAATTGGCAAGGTGGCAGATGGGAGCACTGCAACTTCTGTAAAAGACATATATCATTGTACACTCCCCCCTTGCACTGCTGCTAATCTATTTGTCCAATACGCAAGAGTAGTAGACATTTAAGGATATTTAAAGATCAGTTTGAAAGATGGATAATAAGCTAGGTTAAAGTTCAGACAGGATTACACATTAAATTAAATATCATTCCTATGTTGTTTCTACATTAAGTCTTACTGGCATTTCCTAAAGCACAGGACATCTGAATGTGAAATTCTACACTACTTGGAATTAATGCCTATATTGTGTCTGAATAGAGACACAAATTGTGGAGTGTGTATGGCAAGTTGTGAAGCAAATATTAAGAATTATGAAAACAGAGATAGTATTATTGTGGATAATCTTCCCACCAGCATAAAAAGTTTTAACTCAAATACCAGTGCTAAATCTACAAAACAGAACAGTTAGGGTGATAAAATCCTACCTGCCGTAACATTACTAATTCTTTCTATTTTCAACAATGTGCCTGGTTATATAAGGAAAATGAAAGGGAAAAAGTGGCATACATTATACAGACACATGCCAAACTATCAAGGGAAAAGTGCAAATATATACCTGTTGGTGTGACGGGACTGAAAAATCAAACACAATAAAAAAAACCTGGTTATTAAGCTGAAGAAAGAAAGGACAGACCACACAACATTAGTATAAATCAAGACAATAACAGAACATAAAGGAAGAGTAAATATATCTAGACAGACGGATGCGAATAAAACAGTCCTGTGGTTTTAAATGGTAGCTTGATACAGATAGCATTTTGGAGGAAGAATGACATTCTGGTATAGTGTGCTCTTGAGAGAAATAAAGTGTGGTTTAGCCTTTCAATGACCTTTTGGTGTTTATGTTTTGCTGCAACTCCATAGAAAAAAAATAAAAAAGGGAAAGGAAAATGCCCAACAATAAATCTCAAAGTTTATGATCACTTTTAAAGTGTTATCAAAACTTTTTAAAAATACAATCTTCGCTACACTAAGTGTGTTATACTGTTAATTATTGAATAACAAAACAAATAAAACAATATTATATAAACTAACATACATATGGTGGAGTTTTCATTAATTGTACTTTAAAGTGTGTAACTTTTGTTACTTGCTTAGTGTTATATCTTTTTTTATGTTGTTATTACAATAGCATGTTTAGTTTGATAAGTTGAACTAATAAATAAGTTACAATAATTTGGCTCAACAATCTAAAATATGAAGCCCAAATATTTAGAATAGGTAGTTCAGGAAAAAGGCCTTAAAGCTCTCTTGGCCCCCATAGATTTTATTAGAGCCAATAGGGGCTAATCAAACCTTTTTCTTCTTGCAGATATTTTATATTTTGTTCAGGAAATATTTTTCTAATAAGAAAAATTAAGTTAACATTCTTAACAATGAGCAACATAAATTATGTCTAAATTTGCCAAGAGTTTTAGGACCAGTAGACATTCCACAAAAATGACAGAATGACTAAGTAGGGATAGTGACATTATCTTAGGCCTTTTTTTTTTACATTTTTCTACTGGACTTGCACCTTAAGATGTTTAGGGGGGCAGAAATATTATTAAACATTTCTCATATCTGTCTGTGTTTCTAATTCCCTGGAATGAAAAGATAAAATATCTTCAAAACTCTAAAAACAACGCAGTAAGCTATTCAAGCACACTTTTTTAAAAATGATCTTAGTAATCCCTCTTATAATTCTTTTCTGATGCACTTTTTCACAAAGTAAAATGTATTCAGTATCCTTCAGAAGCAGAATAGATATATTAGTAGACTTTCTATACACAAACAATCACACAGACACAGATATAGATACTCCTGCACACACATAGAAAGGAAAGCAAGTTATCCAAAATAACTGTTATCCAAACTCCTTATTAATTTGAGCAAGGACTTGGCAATTATTTTACTTGAACTAAATGCTCAATATTAAGAAAATAGCGTACCATAGAAGAAAACTGTTTACAACCGAACCACCAACATATTTATCAAAGTTTATATGAATAAAATTACCTGGCTTTTAATGCTATGAATTATATTTCATTGAGGACAATTTTTTATTTCACCACTAAAATTTGGAAGATATGTAAGAGTACAAACAGTAAAGTAACAAAGAATCAGAATAACGAACTGCATGCTATAGAATTAGCTCCACTTATAGTCAGCTAATAGTATTAGTCAATAAAACGTAGATCTTAATAAAAGATTGCATGGGACCCATGCAATTAGTAAAGCTTTAAAAAGAATTGTTAAAGTAGTATGAAGATTATTACTTAATTTTCCTTGTTGATTAGTAACCAATACACATTACTTTTTATTCCAGCATAATGAAATCTGCCTGTAGTATTACAAATACTCAATACTGGCACTCTGCTATATTATGTTTTATATACTGGAATATCCTAACTTCCTTGATATTTAAATCAACAAATTAACAAAACAGCAACAACAAAAATTCTAGGGATTAGTCAACAATATATTTATCTTACATTTTTTATATTTTTCCAATATAAGTTTTATAAATATGCAACTCTGTGACCTTTTCTTCATATTATTGAAAGGTTACAATATTAATACTGGATGCTAAACATTAACATTCCATATAAGTGTAATAGTTGATTCTTCCAAAAGCCAACTACATTTTAAAGTAGAACTACATTATCAAGTTCATCTCTTTTTGATGAACAACTCCTTTTATATTTTTAGATATTTTTTGTGTATGTTGTATATTGAAAACCTGACATTTACTACAGTGTGGTAAAACTATTCATTTTCAGCTCTTTCTTTGAGATAAGTCCTGTTACTTACTCCACATGTGGCTCTAATTATAACATGGTTATTAAAAAAAAGATAGAAGAAAAATTCCCACAGCATTTAAGTCATTTTAGCAGACTTATAGCCTGGGACCTATAAGTACATCTGTCTTTTATTAGATTGTATCTAGTTTTTAATGTTCCTAGCTGTGCCTAGATCTCCAGGTGGTAGCAGGGGCAAAAAGTAAGCTTGCATATTTTTTTAATGTGTCTACTGCAGCTGTAATAGGCTTGATAGTAGTTGCCATCACTTTTAAATGAATAAAGTTGATATTCATAATACAATTAATATAGTGTAACCTATGTGAAGCTGCTATTGTAAAGTACTTGGAAATATAAATTGATGAAAATTCAATATAGTTACTAGTATCACATTCCTGGAGTTAACTACATTTTCTCTGAGTGCTGAAGCAGTGAAAAAAATGCTTTTCAAATTAATATACTAGTAATATAAATAGTAAAATAGTAAAAAAAATTCCTAATAATAATAAATACACTCCTTAAAAGAAGCCATAATCTGAGAAATCAATAATAATTCAATCTAGTCTTTGTTTAAAACAGAAGTTATGATATATACTAAAGGTCGCAGAAAAATTGTCAATGCTCATTTAAATAATTTCTAGATTTTTAGAGATGGAGATAAATCAATTATAATTATAAAAGCTGCAGCAAAATACCTTTTCTGATACCAGCATAAGAACTGGCAAGACCATTTCGTTTTTTCCGGTGGCGATATAACCAAATACTGAAAACCATAAGAATAATCCAGCAAGCAGCACCAATTCCAGCAATGAATGCTGGCTGTTTTACAACATCTGAAATTTGCTGAGCTAAGCTGACTTGGTCTTCAGGTGACACAGGGTTTCCATAGGAATCTGAAAGAGGAAGTTCAAATATTGCAAGTTTGCTTCTAGAAATAAAATAATGCTACTTATAAGGAATGCACAATATTATAATTATTCATTATTCTCTCTATGATATAGTTAATAAAACAGCAAACAAATTAGAAAACTATGATTACATTTGGAGTGCTTTAAACTGTTTCTGCCATATTACTTAAACATTAACATTTTCACTAAAATAAACATTTCATAAACATAGAAAAAGATGTATACCACATCAACTTAACAACAAACAACACTGTAATAAATAATTAGTTGACAAACTTTCCCATAATTTATTTCTTTATATATGACTTTTTTATTTTATATAATGTATATCATATAATTTTGAAGCCATAATGGTGACTAGGTATTTTAAATTATATTATACATTGCAAAGCTTCCCAGAATCACTGAGTGGACAGCCATACAAATGTTCTTAAATAAATAAATAAAATAAATTCCAATGTTGCATAAACTGAAACTTCAAAAGTAGTAATTCTTTCTATGCATTACTATAATATTTGTAATTGTTTGTATGTCTTTTATTATTTTAGAATTTAGAAGGTGGTTAATTCAAGCACCCATATGGGAACAAGCAATTGAAATAGTTTTTCCTAATTTGGTTCTGTTTAGATATATTAAAGCTACAGTTTCTATAATTTCTGATCATTTTTGATTAGTTATCCCAGTTCAAAGGAAGACACAACTTTAGTAAAGCTGTTATGCTGTGGCTAAGTTAAACTGCCATTCTATGTAAAACACAAATACACACACTAATGCACAGCAATAGTTTCTTACAAATATGTATAAATATATGTGTTGTACATGTAATATACATTCAAAGAAAAAAGTAGTTCACCATTATCATACCTTATTATTGTATCCAGATTCATTGACTTATTTACTGAACAATTCATTGTACATTATTATAATCATGGAGCACATAATACTTCAATTTTTAAATTTTATTTTACTTAACATTTCCATATTATCTTATATAAAAATTATATATTTTCAGTGAAATATATTTTCTCCATTACATCAACACTTACTATTTATTGTAAAACACTAGTAATCATATTAAAATAGGAAAATGTTATAAACATTTATACATATAAACATATAAACAAATAAAATTATATACTAAACCAAACTTCTACATGCATAGTTAGTGTCTCAAGTATGTCAAAACACAAAAAATTCTCCTTGAATCTCTTTTGGTCTACTGGCACATATTAGTGAGCTAATTAACATAATGATAATGATATTCAGTTTACACTACAGATATTTGCATAGTTTCATGTTCTATGAGCACAACACTACAGTTATAGCCTCCTAAGGATACAAAATCACAACCCAATTCTCTAGTTTTCCTTATAAATCTTATACTAAATGGGACATTAATCTATATAATATTTTACTGAATAAAATAATACCATTATGTATGAAATATGCATCAATCCGAAGTTTTCAATGTTTAAAGATTTAAAATTTAACATTTATTTTCTGATCAAGCAAAGATTGAACCTTACTGAATAAAAAAGTAACTAACTTTAGCCAATGAAAACACACATTCTTTAGTTTGTGTATTCATTGGGACAACAAGATAAATGCATTTGACTTTGCAAACCTTTTCAGATGAATGACATGAGATGTCATGTTTGAACAAAGGCTTGGGCATGTTTTTCTTGGACATTTTAAAACATTGAAACAAATGTATATATAAAATATTGAAAATCACACTCAGAGACACATACACACATACAGACAGAGAGGCAAACTCTAACAGCATTACTGAGGCTCTATACAGTCTACTGTAGGGGTTACAGCTTAACGCAAAAGAACATTAGGGAGTTCAGTTATTTGCATTTGCTGGCATATTATCACAAAAGCCATGTTAATTAGTTCACAAAATACACGTCATAATGGGAGCCGTTACAGCAGTAACAGTCATTACATTTGAGATGCCTAAGACATGAAGCATATACTTAAAACGTATAATTATTTGAGTGAAGCTTCTAATAAATGCACATGTTAATTGTTTTATGACTTTCCTGTACTAGAAAAATGATGTGCCTCAAAGCCTGACTCCTGAACAATTCCAGAAGAGCCATAAGGAAATAATTAACAATTAGTTATTTGATCTTCATCTACTGTTGATTATAGTGCATGTATGTATGTAATTCAGCATTGAACTTACCATGAAAGGGTACTGACTTTTATTTTGGCAAAAATAATAATCTCATTTATACCAGACCCGAAAGAAAACATGGTATTCCTATTTCTGTTCTGAAAAGCTCTGTTCATCCAATAATGAAAATTATTTGTTTGCTCCACAGCAACTCTGTAGCACTTTAAAGGCCATTTTAGTTAGAAAATAGGCACAGAAGTAAAAAAAAACCCTGTCTCAAGCATAGGAATCCAAGGCTGAAACAAAACCATTCCACATGGTATCTTCTAACCAAGACAACCAATACAGCTACTGCTAAGGACTAAAGGATTGAATGGCGGGGTAGCACTCTGTGAGAATCATTCTCTATGATAGTAACCACCACCATCACCACCACTGCCAGATCAGCCTAGGACAGGCTATTGATAGGAGCTTAAGAAAAACTGAAATTGTAACATATTTCCTTAGACTATGTCCTACTTATAGTTTCCATCTGGTATTTTAGGCTTTGGAACCACAGATAAAACCAGAGCAGATGCTTGCTGGATTGCCTTATTATTA
The DNA here is from genome assembly GCA_017656035.1 of Myanophis thanlyinensis. Lineage (NCBI taxonomy): Eukaryota > Metazoa > Chordata > Lepidosauria > Squamata > Homalopsidae > Myanophis > Myanophis thanlyinensis. The sequence continues at coordinate 8,134 of JAEANM010010082.1, forward strand.
CCACTGGCTACTGGTATGATTCGGGTACAATACAAGGTGCTGGTCTTTATGTAAAAAAGCCTATATAACTCAGAGACCAGATATTAATGAGTCTGGTTATTCTTTATTAGTTCTGCTGACCTAAACTGAACACAATAAGAATGTTTGCTTATGGCCCATACCTACCGGAGACCACTATAGTCAAAACCATACATTCTGGGCTGATGTACACTGGAACAACTTGCCTCCTAGCAGTTCTGGAAATCCTTGACTATTGTAAAGCTTCCAGTGACAAATGTATTATAAGTATGTTTATATTATAATTTTAACTGTAATTATCCACTGAATTTGTTTTATTGTATTTTATTGTGTTTATTTTTGTATTAGCTACAGTTGCACTACTTAGAATTGGATGACTAAAGTGTTTTATAAAGTTTATCAATTCATAAATGAATACATTTGGTGACACTATAATAACAATGAGATAGCAAGTCAAAGCATGTAAGTTTCAATAGAAAGTGTCCTCTAGATTTAAAGAAGACATACTGTTGTGAAGTTCACTATTAATAAAGTTAATATGTTAATAGCTACAGAACTTATGGGTTGAAAAACATCCATAACACAGTAATAAAACAAAGAGAAACAGATTCTTTATCAAAAGCAAGTTATGTTTGTTCCTTATTCTGTACAGAAAAAAATGAACATGCCAATCTTCATTACACTATATAAAAATCGAAATGTTCAATAAAGCATTAAAAATGGCTTACCTAACTGAATAAATTGTGGTTCACTCTTCACTCCAGCTCCAGCTCCAGTACTTGCTGCAACTTCAACGCCATATCTAATACCAGGAACTAGAGATGGAATTATTAGAGAAAATGTAGAACCATCCACTGTCTTATTTATATGGTATCGACTTTCATTTCCAAGGCACCAAATCTAGAAGGAATAAAAAAAGAATATTTTTCTTCATGGAACAAAATGCACCATATGGTATTTTCTGCTTCACATACAGTATAAAGATGAATATGTTAGTACACATTTGTAAAGGCTGCTAACAAATTGATATAAATAGCACTAAAATAAGTCAATAGAATAACTGGTTTATTTTTAAAAATGCATGATTTCTCTAATGTAATGTTATTGGAGCAAACTTCAGTAGTTCAGAAATGAAATAAAACAACACATGCTTTCCTTGAACTCCTTGAAATTAGAACATTTGATTTTTACCGCCTGATATTTACAGAATTATATCTGTAAAATTATCAAAATATGTACTATTCATATCAGTAATTTGTAATCTCTTTTTAGAAATTATTTACAAAAGGATCACCATAAAAATCTAATAAAATACTAATTGAATGGACAATTTGAAAACCAGCTGTCTATTAAATTCAAATTTATGCAATTGATAAACTGATATCATATATACAACTTCATAACTAATACTTTAGTTGTCATTTGCATAATTGCAAATAATGTAAATTTAGTCAGTTGTTCAGCCTGCTTTAAGGACAACACATTTTATGCTATTTAAAAATGAATTCTGAAGTAAAATTTTGTCCATCTGAAGATCTATATACTGTATACAAATATTATTGAACTGTTTTGTAAGATTAGAATATTAAGACATCTCTACCATTTCAATGGAACATAATCAACAATACTAAGAATTGTTAATAGTGCTAATACAAATAAGAGTGGTGTAAAAAATTAAGTGTCTTTGGGTGGAATTAAATTCCTGGTAACTTCATTGATTTTTTGGCACATTACAAAAGTAGTTTTCTACTATCTTCTAAAGGGATGTTTTTCTACAACTTCCCAAATTAATTTATGGCTTTGAGATTTTCTAGTATTCTTCCATTTAAATACTAACAGTACTACAATTCTTCTATAATTTTTGAGATTAGCCAACTTTGTCTAAGTACTATCAGTTGATTGGGCTTGAAATATGAAGGTAATGATACACAAATGTGCTCAGCTTGATTCTTGTGATTTTTTGGGGGCAATAATAAAGAAGTATTTTTTATTGTTTTATCCTGGGATGTTTTGCTGTCATACAGTCTACCCCAATTAATGCTGCCTACATATTAATCATTTAAATACTAAGGCTGAGACTGCTTCTGAATTTAGAAAAATCTAGCCAAAGCAGGATGTCTTCAGCTAGGTAGACATCCTGGAATGTTACTTCTGTAGGATTGCTATTATTTTAAAAACTAGAGACATGCCAAACAAAAGCACCTGAAATAAATAATTCCTATTATATTGTTTAGAAATTATAAAACTTTAAAAATAAAAGGTAAATACAAAATAAAATTCACTGCGTTGAAAGTCATCCAACATAAATACAATTTGATTACCTGAACCTTTATAAGAAAGATAAATTCTCTAGATATTTAATTTACTAGATGATTATAGATGTGCTACAAGTTAAATTGCAAAATTGTACTGAAGAATACATTTTTTAAAAAGTTGATTGAAATTGTCCTATTGTACTGTGTATGTTTTCCAAGAGTTAAACTTGGAATCTAATCTGATTTAATTAATCAGCCACAAGATACACCCCTTCATTTATTCTTTAAATACATTTTTTTAAAAATGGAATATAACTTAAATCAACCTTTCCCAATAGATTCTTGCTAAAATCTTCATTTTTCAAAAGGAGTACTTGGGAAGTTGAAGATGAAAATTAAAAGTTAAGCACTTTAAAACCATACTTTAAATTTTTCACTGACATTAATGCCACTTTAACTGTGTTAACTTTAACAGAAGGGCAACTCCCAACTGGAAAATGAAATATCAAATCTTTATTCTCAACAGTGTGGAATGTTAAATATTCAGCCCTACTGTAATACTGCTATATAATCTAGAATTAGATTTAGATTTTTTTTCTGGAAAGAAACTATACAATATTATTTAGTATTATATCTAAAATTATTTACAAGATTAATGAAAGGTATATTTTAACCCAGACATATTTATTTGAATTCAGTTTTGTATAGCTAATTTTTCAGCATTCACATTCTTTTATTTCAATACCTTTTTACTTATAGCAGTGATTCTAAGCAATAAATACACACAATTTGTTACTATATAATACCATTATTAATATTCTTTTAACATAAAAACATTATAAATATATTGGGTATTGAAATCCTTGTGAAGAGTGTTACTCTACAATATGTTGATTTTTACCACCAGATGGAGCTACGTAACCACAAAAAAATTCTATATAAATAATTCCCAATAATTTTCCAAGTTATCACCTTGTATTCCTGAACCATTCCATTTTGTGTGTCCTCTGGGGGAGGCTGCCAAGTTACTACAATTGCAGTGCCATTTCCATCATTCTTTGTGACTGAAACACTTTGTGGAGGAGCACTTGGAGCTAGTTTTGTAAGAAAGCATATGTATAATCAAAATGGTACTTTACTATCATTTTACTATCAGTAAACATGTCATTTAAGAACTACATTTAAGTCTAAAAATCCCAAAACTTTATTTCAACATCAAGCGATGGACAGGAGAAAGGGAAGGAAGGAAGATCTAGCTTTTTAAAAAAATATTATTATTGTATTTTTTCTAATATAGTGCCTTTTAGTAAACTGAACCAAATATGATGGAGTCCAAATTGTTGGATAACTTGAACACTTAAAATGAATTTCTTTTAATCATCTTCAGGTCTTGATAAATAAGGGAAATATTTGAAAACTCTATTGTTAAAACCCAGAATTAATGGTGGATAGCTTCTGAAGCTTCTTCAATTAACTGCAACCAGAAATTATCAATAGTAGAAAAAGTTTGAAATGGGCCATTGAACTTAATCCAAGATATAGGAAAAAGAAATGCAGGGCTACTTAGCAGCTATTACTTGTCAGCAATAAAAGGAGAAAGATGAAAAAAGAAACTTCATAAAGAATCTGTGTTAGAAATGCTTAAGATACTAAGACAGTTATGCTACTACTTGCCTTCTTCCAAAGTTTTGGCAAACTTCACTTCACTATCAGCTCCTTGAAACTCATTAAAAAAAGGTCGAGCCTTAATTTCATAGTTCACTCCTTTTTTGAGTTCAGGAATTACAATGCTGTTTTTTGTTGGTGTCCTCACATCAAAAATCAACCATTCAGAATTCCCTTGAGATGAAGCTATTGGCCTGTACAAAATTTTATATCCCTGAATATATTGGGATTGTTGGTCAACCTAAGATTAAAGACAGAACACCCATATTAAATAGTAAATATATATATATATAAATGTAAAACCATATCACCAAGCATTACTTATATATTTAATTTCCCATGCTTATGTTTTCCATATAGTGTGTGTGAGTATTCTTCACCAGCTTTCAAGAGTAAAGTTATAAAATTACCTTGCAAGTAAAAAGAGCACATACAAATCTTATTAAACAATGTAAGAATATAATAAGGCTCTACAATAATTTCAGAAAACCAGGTATTCATTTTAGTTTTTCTACTAGTTGACCACGTTAGTAGATTCAGAACAGAATTTAAAGGGAAGTTGCCTTCTCATATAAATGCAGAATTCAGCAAGTGGCAACACTTGGATGATCTCGAAAGGTAAGCAGGTTCTGAAGTGGGATTCTGCAAGTGAATCCCAGGTATGCAGCCTTGCCTGGGAAATTGAAAAATGGAAGAGCAATGACAGCTACTTATATATTATTTCCAATAAGTCACTATGAGTTAAATATGGCTTGAAACAGATTTTGATTTTATAAATCCACAGCCATTCTTTGGGTAACTATGACCGAGTCAATATTTCTTAGTTTAAACAATTTTCCAGAAATAATAAAACTCACAAGGTATTTTGAAGACAAACATAATATAAATTAACACTACAAAGGAAAAAAATGGGTAATTATATACATAATAAAATGTATTTATTAATTACATTTTAAATTTATTTAAAATTCAAATTATTTTTAATTCTAACCCCAAAGAACACAAAAGTATTACACAAAAGAAACAATGTATTTAGAATTAACAATGATAAAGACACAGCCTAAAATGCAAATGTGCTTTGAGCATAGTAAATAAATAGATTTACCAGTGGAATATAAAAATAATTAATCCATCCTCGTGGTGAATTAATTTTAACTTTTACTCCTTTTCTTCTGATTGTTCTGCCAAACTCTAATCCTCATCAAAGTTCATTAAATATTATTTTAGAGTTACTAAGAATACTCAATTTAAGGTAGTAAAGGGGAAAGTATCAGCAATCTATCATTGCATTTTGGTATTCTTTGAGAACTTCTTTCTAATGACCACACCATGTTGTTCCTCTTATTGTACTTACTGTCCAATGAACTTCAATAGATGAAGAAGAAAGAATTGTTGGATTATGGAGATGTAGGACAACATCACCCAGCTCTCTTTGTACTTGTTTGTGATCCACACCCTGATTTGTTGGTGGAACATCTGCAACAATTTTAACAAGTTATCAGACATATATGAAAAAGTGTTGAAAAACAAATTTGCATGTTCTAGTAGCAGAATTTTTATATAACAATGTCTTTTAAATTAATTTTGTTAAATTACATTGATTTTCATTTCTAACAGATAATAAGAATTAAAATCAGAATTAAATTAGAAATGAAGTGAAAAGAAGGGGGGAAATAAAGAGCAGAATATATTGTACATAGAACAAATTATTTACAAGAATCCAACAAAGAAGAAGGATCGTACTATCTAGATCACAACAGTTTAATATAGCTTGAATAAATAACAGGAGTTGATTTGACTCTAATACGAAACTATTAAAAAAGCAAACAAAATGGCTTGCATGGAATGTATGAAAAAGCATAACATATAGGCATACAATGTATATATTATCAGACCATATGAATAATCTTCTAATTCCATAGTGTTTAAATTCTTTTTGTATTATGTCTCTTAAAATTATTAAAAATATTAAAATTGAAAATTCCCAAATATTGCAATAAATTAAAATTTTATTATCAATAAACAAAGCAGGGAAATTTGATACAGAATTGTTCTTTTAAACTATATATACAAAGTACCATTAATTATAATCTCGGTCTTATTAATATTCAGTTTTAGTGTTATCTCATAATTTTCACTTCCAATTTACTACTCAAAAACCTAAATCACTTTAAGAAACTATGTCAAGAATTTGACATAACAAATAAGAAAATAATTTCTTATTTTCCTTGAAATAAGAAAAGTTTCTGCATTAATTTAGATAAGTTTACTTTTAGACACCTTTTCTCAATTTCAGCCCCAAGATCTCATCAGTTGAACTTGAGAGTTGAGGAATTAATGGGTATAAAAATAGTCATATCTAAATTTATGTACACACTTAAATATTAGTATCTATACAACAAATACTGCAAATGAATTATAAACAGTTAAAAGTACTTAATTCGTGAATGCAAACAAAAACCTTAAAATTATTAATAAAATAAATAAATAAATAAAATAAAGTAAAATAAAATAATTAATAAATTCTGAATAGAGCCATGTGTGCTTTCAAATATGGGAATACCAATATCTAAATCATTAGTCAGGCAATATAAATCAAAGGAGGCAGTACTGGAGTTGTCCTAATGTGTTTGACATCACATAGAGATATTTCTTACATTGTATCTATTGCTTGGATTGTACTGCACTGTATTGCCTCATATTATCTTGACAATTGTACTTATCCAAGCTTTGTTTTACTTTTATCAAGATGTATTATGTGTTAGTGCTCCACTAGTTGTTCTGTCTTCACAGTTTCTTCAGAGAGAAAAAAATGTACATTTTTGACTTGCATTCTTTTATTTATGTGGATAAAATAAAGTTTTACTAAGGTTTCTCCGAATCATATTAATTGACTAAAACTGAGTCATGTGATTTTCCCAGTATAATTATATAAGAACTGTTATGTGTTTTACACACACACACACAAACAAACACACACACACAATTTTACCTTGGGTTTTCACTGGGTCAGATATCTGACTGGGATCACTAATTCCATATGCATTGGCTGCACGAATGAGGAACAGATAAATGGCATTTGGTTTCAGTCCTTTTACTGCAAATGTTTCTGTTTTCACATTTTCTGCTACAGTTTGCCAGCTGCTACCAGCTGCATGGCTAAGAAGACAGAATATATAAACCAAACAGGTTGATGCATGCCTCTGATTTAACAGTCTTGAAAGAAACACAACTGGAACACATGAAAGACATAATACCTGAAGGCATCTATTATATAAGAGGTTGGAGTTGCACCTGAATTCAAATTAGGTTTCCATGAGAGGGTAACTGTATTTCTTCTGACATCAGTAATTTCAGGTTTTGATGGTGCACTAGGAATCAAATTAGGGTCAGTAGGTCGTGGTGGCTGCACTGGAATGCCAAATTCTAGAAAATGAAAGCATTTATTACTAAGAGCTTAACCTAGAATCTAGCGTGGTCACAACAATATGTTGTTTTTATTACACAGAAACTATTAGCTTATATTTAAAGTTCTTTTCTGTTCTCATGAATCCTGATTAATTTACCTTGAACTTCAATGTAAGCACTCCATGATGCTTCACCGCTTGAGGTTGAGGCAATACATGTGTACCGACCAGAATCACCCAGCTAAAAATTAAACAAATTTTTGAAATAATAAGAGCTGAACACAGAGTGTTTCCTGCCCTAGTCTACTACATTAATCAATATACTACATTGGCTTTCTTCAGATTTATGTGCTACCTAATGAATAAGAGTTAAAATAAACACTATATAAATTTTGTTAGAAAAAAAGGCATTCATATAAAGAACACACTATAAACTGAACAAAGATTGAGAGTGCCGATGAAACTAAGGTGATAGAATATAGCTATATATTATTTTATTTATTATTTATTTATTTT
>JAEANM010010083.1:0-15993 GCA_017656035.1 Myanophis thanlyinensis
CCCTGTCCCGGGCCTTCCAGAGATCATCCACCAATGCGACCAAGGCTGTCTCTGTGCTGAAGCCGGGCCTGAAACCCTATTGGAGGGGATCTAAATTTACTGTAAAGTTTTACTGTAAAGCAGAAGCATGATCAACTTAATTACATGGGGCCTAAAGTTATTGCTTTTGCTTTCCTCTTTATTCTAATAGATGTTCCCAAAGAATCTTCTTTCATCCTGCTACTTATCCTATTATTGTTTTATATGTTAGTACAGCATCAACATTTCAGTACCAAGGATTCTGGATACCTGATTCCAGACTTGATGCAAAGAATACTACCCTTGTTGATGCAGTCACTCTCATAATGTTTTAGAATAATTTTCTAAACCCTTTTCCTTGCTGATACACTAACTGATGAATTATTGAAAATTGAAAGCTAAGAACAAGAGAACATTAAGTAAAAAAGGCTACATCTACCCCTATTTTTTATTTATTATAATAGGTATTAATTGTAACCTTTTATCATTTTGCTTTAGATAAGGAGTATTAAGACAAACTTCCAGTAACTATCTGATCACAAATAAGAAAATATTTAACATTTTGTTAAGAAGATATGACTACTTGATCTCTTTTTTGATTAATACTGTTATTTCAATAGTTCCATATTCGAGAATAAGGATACAGCTATTGACATATATGTTGGCATTGCTGTCAAATCATATTTTCTTTACATTTGCAGTACCAAATAAGTTATATTTCCTTGCCATATTTACCAATGTTCAAAGGGTACTATTACTTGTTTATACATAACCTGTCTTGTTACTATAATCCAGTTTATTTGTGCCATTAGTGTACTAAACATAGCTATATTAACTTTCACATAATTTTTCCAAATATCAACTTTGAGTTTTATATAGTGTTTCATTGCTCTGAAGAAGCAGGGGAGGAAGAGGCTTTAGAACAATTGGATTCAATTGTTTGTGTCATTATTAAAAGGTACATTCTACCATCTGATGTGAATGGAATGGAAATGGAAGAATAGATACTTTATTGGCCAAGCGATTGGACACACAAGGAATTTATCTCCAGTGCAACAGTTCTCAGTGTACAAAGTAATATAATCATAAGTTACCATTAGGAGAACATAGTTATTGGTATGGAGAGAGCACAAAGCCCTGGGAACTGAACAGGTATTCAATGTGATTTTACTGGCTTCATCTGCTTTCTATCTCTTGAAAAGTTTATAATTCATATATAAGTTGACAGGTATAGCTAGCTTGAGTCAGTTTAGGGTGAATTTCTGGGATGATGATATTGAATGCAGAGCTAATGTCTACAAAAAGGTCCTTGCACAGATCCTTGAGGATTCAAAATGTTATAAGATGTAGTGCAGTGCCACATTAACAGCATCATCTGCCAATCTATTTGCTCAGTAGGCAAACTGCAAGGAGGTCTAGTAGTGAGTCTGTGATGATTTTTGGATGGGTTAGCACAAATATTTCAAAGGGTTTCATAACTACAGATGTCAGAACAACCAGTCTAGTCACTCAGCTCCTTGATGGGAAACAAGGGAGCCTGAAGTTTTTAATTTATAAAGCCCTATTTGCCAATAACTTGTCTCTGAAAGTCAAGGCGTAGATATAGGAAAAACACAATTTACTGCAACAAAATCCAGTTTATTAATTGAGAGACTGAAGTCAGTACAATATTTGTTTTCATAACATGAAACAATGTCAAAACTCAACCCATTTTTTGAGTGGCTACTATAGCATAGTGGTATGAATTTGCTGCCATCTGCAGTTTATTTTGGCAGCATGGAATGTCATATCAATGATCAAAATTGTTCCCTACATTTTCTCTTGCAATCTCAATCAATTCCTCTCATCATCTAAAAGCAATTTATGTGGTTTGATTATACTTTTTAGCACACCAGGATTTCTAAACGCTGGAAGAACACAAATATTTAAAATATCTGTGTACCTAGCCAAGGGCAGATTAATAAATTTATCCAGACATTATACGGTTTATGTTCATGCTATATTGTTAAAACCCAAGATCTCCTGAGCCACATAATAACATGTTAATTTAATAAGTTACTCACATTCAATAAAAAGATATTAAAAGATATTAAGACAAAAGCAATCGTTCAACAGTGCTAAAGTACGTAGAAGCAAACCAAGGAAACAAAATATAATTAAACAATTTCAAACCAAACTGGCTAAAGTGTAACCGTAAAGAAAGTGCATTTCAGAACTTCTTGATACCCTTCTTAAAGTAAACCAAGGGTATTAAAAATAATACTCATTATTTTAGTTGCAGCACAACTATAAGGACACAGATTATATAAATGTAATTTTTGTTTACATTTAAATACTTTGAAACAGGCAATGTTTTATTGATATTGTTTAAAATAATAGGTACAAATGATTTCAGAACTTCTTTTTATGGTCCTAACATGCATGGTTAGATAATAACTTTATGATAGCATCACTAATTTGAGAAAATCAGATTCATTTTGTACTTAAGCTTAGAATAAGATTTCAAATTCATAAATATGTCTTCCTTTAAATATTTTCATTTTCTAAATTTTCATACTGGGGGTGTTTAGCTTTGTTTTCTTTCTGTTTCCAGGTACTCATTGTTTAAACGAAATCTTTTTTCTTTTCACAATCAAAGCTTGTCTTACTAGACTGCACACACAATATGTGACAGCAATTCAGTTCATTATTTGAAAGTAATAATGTAATCTAAAAGAATTTTTATTATACAACCAAACTCTCATTGTGTATATATACACTATAGAATGGATTTAGAAGTTTAAAATGTACTGATTTATTGAACCTAATAGAGTGGTTCAGCCTCATTAATATACTGATTCCAACAGCAGTTAACATAGACATCTTGGCTTATGTTAACTGATACTTAAATCAGTTAGCTGCTGGATTCACATAAGCCAACTTTATTTTCTTGTATTTACTTTTAATTTGGACAGAATGTTTAAACATATATTTACCATTTTTAGTATGTGTGTGTGTGTGTTAGGCCTTTGCTTTTCAGTGCTTTTTTGTATCTCCCCTTTGAATCATAGGATTGCCACTATTCATCTGATCATACAATTTATCTTGAGATGTTACTAGCTCTTGTAAAACCTTTTCCATCTCAGCTGGTACAGATGTATAGGTTATTTTAGGCAATGTCATCTGAAGAGCACACCACAGTGTAGTACGAGCTTTACGTGTTGCTATGCACATCTCTTTAATAGCCAATGCAAGAGCAAAAACATCTACAAAATAAGAAAAAATAGAAAATATAAATTCTTTTATCAACAGCTCATAATCATTGCAAGACATAAACCCACACAGATATCTGCTACTGGTGTCAGCAATACTGCATTGTTTTTATACTATTGTGGGAGAAAAATATATCTGAATTATACAGATGTGGTAAATATTACCTATTCCTATCCAAAGGAACGTGAAAGGAATTCCCATTTAAGAATCCTGATATTGCTAGGGCTTAAATTATTGTGATTATGAACAACAGCAAAAATTATTTGTATAGTTTTCCCATCTTTTAATGGAATATATTTCTAACTGAAGTATGTAGTCACTAATCTGAAATGGGCAAGAGTACTTTGAATCTAAGGGCAGTCTCTTTATATCTGTTGGCATCAAAAGGTACAGAGAGCATGCCTACACCAGATATGAAGTACTCTTGCCTGATTTCAATCCAGTACTGCAACACTCATTTCTGGTTTTAATAAATTGTGTAGGCTATAGAGAAGTTCCCTGAAGATGGGCTCCAGCACAAGTCCGGAAGACAAATCCTCTGATCCCAGGGACCAACCCAGATTGGATCCTGCAAGATTATCCTAGGACATGTATATTCGCTTTCATTCATTTAATAATTATCTTCCGTTTTATTAACTAATACAGAATCTGACGATAACCATGGTTTCAGAGGAAGGATAAGAAAGTAGAAAATTTACAATTTTATTTTTGAAAAGATACATAATATAATATGTCACTTTTTTATTATTAAGGCAAATGTACTCTAATTTTGATCCTTTTAAAACATATTTATAAATCCTATAAAATATCGCATGAGCTTAGTTTTATGAAACAATGCATTAACAGCAATTGTCAATGTATGGCTTTGGAAATATTAAATAGCTTACTTTGTGCCAAGCTGGAAAGTTGCAAATTATTATTAAAGATATTAAATTTTTAATATTTAAATAAATAAAGATATTAATATTTAGACACACGGTTTCCTTTCAGTGAGGATCCCTAAAGTAACAAATATTAAGAGCTAACAAGTTTTTGTTATAAAAGATGCAGAGATCGAATATTTTAGTAAGTGTATCTTTTTTTTTTTGCTGTTAGTTAAGATGTGCAGGAAGCAGACCACAACAATAAATGGGGGACTATCCTAATATCAATTGGAAGGCAAACACTGTCCCTAATGAGAGTTCAAATAGATTCCAGACAAACCTAGTAGGCAACTTTGTTTCCCAAAATCTAGAGAAAGGAACAAGAGCTCAGCCACATGGGACTTAATTCTTATTAACAGAGTTGAAATGATAGAAGAGGTTGAGGCTGTGGGAAATTCAGAGGAAAGTGACTATGTCATTTTGAAATTCAGTATAATACAGGCACAAGAAATAGAACAAATCAAAATAGTATCTTAGATTTTATTTGTTCTGATTTCAACAAACTTTGAATTTGGGAAGGATTCCCTGGATAAAAATCTTAAAGGAGAAAACTACTTAAGAAGTTTGAGAAACTCAGAAAACTGAGATTATAAAAATTCAGTCCAACATAATACCACTGAAAAAGAAAAATATAAGAGATCCAAGAAACCAGCATAGTTGCATAAAGTTAAACTAAACTCTATTAAACTAAAAGACAAAAAGAACAAGTATAAAAAATGGAAAAAGGGACCCATAACTAAGGCAGAATACCAGGATATAGCCTGAATCTGCAAAGGTAAAGTCAGAAAAGCTAAGACTCAGAATGAACTCAGAATTTGCAAAAAGCAAAAAAAAAAAAAAAGTCAAGGAAACTATCAGTCCATTAGTGGGATAAGGAGGAAATGATCACAGCAGAGAAAAAATGGAACTGCTTAATTCATTCGTTATCTGTGTGCGCACAAAAGAAGAAATAGTCTATTCTACCAAAAGCAGAACCATGACAGACTAGGAATCCCCAAGTTGCTTTTTTAAGAGGCAACTGGACTTTTTTGTTTTTCTTTGAAGATGTTTTGCTTCTCATCCAAGAAGCTTCTTCAGCTCTGAAGCTTCTTGGATGAGAAACAAAACATCTTCCAAAAAAACCAAGAAAGTCTAGTTGTCTCTTCAAAAAGCAACTTAGGGACAACTATGACCTGGATGACAGAAAATATCTATAGACACAAACTAGGAATGTAAGTCAAAATAGACAAGAAAATGATAAGACAACTCCTGTCCATCCTAGATGAGATTAAATCACCAGGCCCAAATGCATTACATCCCAGAATTCTGAAGTTGCTGACAGATGTAATTATGGAAACTTAAAACTCCTGGAGCACCAGGGAACTATTAGAGGACTGGAAAAGAACTGATGTGGTTCCCATCTTTAGAAAAGGAGAGAAAAAACAAATCTAGAAAATACAGACCTGAGCCTGACATCAATACTTTGGAAGATCCTGGAAAAGATAATCAAACGAGATCTGTGAACATCTAGAAGCCAGCAAAGCTATTTCTAGAAGGCAATATGGCTTTGTCAAAAGCAGATCACGCCCAAATTTTATTGCATTCTTAGATAAAGTAACTAAATTAGTGGAGCAGTGAAATGCTGTGGACATAGTATACATGGACTTCAGTAAGGTATTTGCCAAAGTAGACTACAACCTACATCTTGGTAAGATAGAAAAATGTGAGATGGACAGCATCACTACCAGATAAATATGTAACTGGTTGACAAACCATACTCAACATGTAGCACTTAATGGAACTAGATCTACATAGAGGGAAATATGCAGTGGTACTCCAATATTTTGTCCCAGGCCTAGTACTCTTCAACATCTTCATAGATAATTTACATAGGGAATAGAAAAATTCATAAAATTTGCAGACACCACCTAAGAATAGGGGTGTCACATTGGATTTCATTGAGGGCCGCATCAGGGTGTTTGACCTCGGAGGGCCAGGGTGGGCCAGGATGAGCGTGGCCGGGGTGGGCATGGTGATGGTGGGCATTTGACACTTTTTATTTCTAAATGTATACCCCATTGTTTAATAGTAAATTGCTTTTCCAAGCAGAAAAGCTATTTATACTATTGTATTTTTATTATTCAACTAATAAAAATACAATAGCATAAATAACAAGATAATATAAGATCTAACAGCAGAGGTAAATTTCCAGGATAGTAAATAGAAATGGCTGTCAATTATAGATTGTAGATTAAATGGACCTACAGTATGTAAAATCTGGCAATAAACTGTACTATTGATATAGAATGTTGCTTGTTTTCTATCCAGATCAGGCACTTACAGCACTCTGCTGTCGTGCGGAAGCCCCAGGCGGCCTCCACGCGGCCCGTTTTTATCCTCTTGGCTCCAGAAGCATTTTTCTGGCCAAAAATGGACTGTGCAGGGGCCTCCAAACGACCTAATTTTGGCCTCCCCAGCCTCCAGTAGTACTCTGCCGGCCAAAAACGGGCTGTGTGGGGGCCGTGGGCCGGTCCTTTTATATTTCTGGGCAGACCCCGCAGGCCAGATTTAAGTGGCCTGCAAGCCGGATTCAGCCTGTGGGCCCTGAGTTTGACACCCCTGCCTTAGAAGATAAGATCCAAGAAGATCTTGAACATTGGCCTTAGCCAACAAAATACAATTTTCTGATGAAAAAAACTAAGGTTTTAGACTTAGGCAAGAAAAACCAAATACCCAGGTACAAATAGGTGGTACCTGACTCAATAACAGGAATTTGGAGGACTATCTAGAAGTCCTATTGGACAAATAGTGGACAACCATTTAAGTATGAGCTAGCAACGTGCTGCTGCTGCCAAAAAATCACAATCAACAGAGAAATATGAAGTATATTGCTATATACTTCATATACTACCTTAGTAAAATCACAGTTGGAATACTGTGGCCAGTTCAGGTCACCAGGTTACAAAAAAAAGATATTGAGGTTGTAAAAAAAGTGCAGAGAAGAGCAACAAAGACAATTAGGGCTCTGAAAGCTAAAACATGATGAATAGTTGCAGGAATTTGGTATGTCTATTCCAATGAACAGAAGGATGCAGTTAATATCATAGCAGTTTTCCAATATTTGAGGGCTATCACAAAGAATGGGGCATACTATTTTTCAAAGCACTTGAGGGTAAGACAACAATAGACTGAACTCAAAGATAGGTTCAACCCAGAAAATGATGAGAAATTTCCTGACAAAACAATTATCCAGGGGAACGGCTTGCCTTCAGAAGTTGTAAGCATTCTATCCTTGGAAGTTTTTAAGAAAGGATTGGACAATCACTTCTCCAAAATTGTACAAGGCCTCCTGTTTGAGCAGGGGGTTGAACTAGAAGGCCTCAAAGGTCCCTTCCAATTCTGTTATTTGGTATTACCTCTGTCATCTTGGCACCGGGGGCCTCCTTGTCTTTGCCGATGTGAAGCATTGACAATTTCATCCTTTCTGCGGGATTGTACAACATGTATTGCTTCCAAGTGCTTATCAAGAGCAGTACAGATATTAGCATGAAGGGGAGAACTTCGAAGACGTTCCATCTTTCCCAGCAGAGTCACAACCTATGAATATTAATAGACATTAATATTGTCTTCTGTCATATTAATTGACTTCTGTCAAGAGAAATTTAATCCTTTCTCAAAAGCATTGGAAAGAAAAATTATACTGAAGGCCTCACTATAAAACTACAGTATGAAATTGCTTTTTAAATCTTTCAGAGAACTACATTTCTGTGGATCCAAGGCAATTGTGCTAATTTTATTTGCCGAAATATCATCATGTCATTTCACAAGATTCTGAATTTAAGAATTTCAAAATATTTTGTGTTTTTGAAAATTATATTGATAGAACAATATTTCAGGGGTCTTTTTTACTGATAACTACAATAATTATATCATGATACAGTTACTTAGACCTGTAGGACCACTTATTCCAGCCAGCATTGGTCCAACCAGTTAAATCTATTAGGAATAATTGTTACAGATTCTTCACTTCTGGGAGATTGGGTGAGGAATAGACTGAAACAAGATGCCACTTTTCTATGGCAGTACAGAAATTGTAGAATAGTTTCCACTGTGATTAACTACCGTTTCTTTGATTTTTTTTAAAAACAGTGAAAACAGTTCAGAAGACTTTGCCTAATTTGATGTTGCCTCTTTTTGCCTTTTTACTGTCTTATTTTTATAGTATTGCTATGGGTTCTGCTTAACATGTTTATTATTATTGTTTCTATTTATGGCTGTCAGGTTTTTAGATTCTCTTTTTATTCTATGTCCTCTGCCAAGACATATTTTAGATTAAAAGAAATATAGTGTAACTTGTTTCACTTATTTGTTTCCTTTAATTGTTCTAATCTTAATAAACTTCAGATTCAGGATATGAAGATATTTGTTGAATTAAAATCAGGTACTTTTTCTCAATTTTTGAAGGTATTACATCTTTTTTATGTGGTGATACTTCTCTTCCCAAAACATGTCTCCTGCTATTTTTATCACTAACCCAAGAGCAATAAGCAGAAGAAAAACCAGTAAAAGGGAGTAGGAATGCCAACTTGTAGCAAGGGAAGTTGACAGAAACTGCATCCAGTCCTCCTGACAGGATTGAAGATGGAACAAACTGTGTCAAACATCAAATGAATTGTATAAAATTGCTTTGTGCAGATATGTCTATTAGGAGTGACATTTCACTGCATGTTATAGTCAATCTTTCTATTTGGCAGAAAGTTTGCATCTATTTGGGAAAAGTAACAAAGCTGATAAAAATGAAATTCAAAATTTAAATAACTCACTCTGGCTTGCTCTCGTAACTGATCCACAATTAAACGGTCAACTCTGGATGGATTTGATGTCAGCCTTGGGATAGGAGTGTTATTAGTGCTAGATACCTTCTTCCCAGGGTAATTCTTGGCAAGGGCAGATTCAGTCTGAAATGCAGAATAACTAACGTCACATTAAAACTAATTATGATAAGAAAGATTTTCTACACTTCAGGGATGCAAATAGTGATATCAGCTCCAAGCATAGTTGCTTGATTCCAACAATTCACTAGAATATTGAATAGTAGAAAACATTGAAATTTTGATATTGGAGAAAACAAGATATTGGGACACTGATGTAAAGTTCCTTTCTGGCATGGATGATCCAAAGTACAAAATTATATAACTTCCAATTACATAATCACATAGGTTGACTCAGCCTTCCATCCTTCTGAAGTCGATAAAATGAGGACCCAGATTGTTGGGGGCAATATGGTGACATTGTAAACCAAAGAGTGTTGTAAAGCACATAGGAGTTGTACATACCGGTAAGACTAAGTGCTATAACTGTTGCTATATCTTCTAATTTTCTATAGCCAAATTTAAATTAGGAATTTATATGAGGATAGCATTAGGAAGAGAAAAAGTTATCATTAGTAGATGATAAATTTAGTTGAAGCTGAAATAGTGGCTAATATTAAATAGCTCCATCAAATCAGAAGGAACTTCAGAATAAATGTGACATTACAGACTGACGTGTGAATAAGAATAGAACTATGGGAAACTGCATCTAGTAAAAGCTGCTTTTTAAATAAGTTACTATGAAATAGTAACTTACAATATTTAATGAAAATATATCCAGAAAGTTGCCATGCATATTTCCAATAAGGAGACATAAGAAGAAAATATGGTTAAGATGACAATCTTGGGAATAGTGCATGAAAAAACAAGGGAAAGTTTAGAAAATTTGCTATCATAGAACTTGCAATTTACTTTAAATTATCTTTAAACTAATTAGCTAGAAAAGAGTTATCAACCTTCTTACCCAGAGAACTGGGATTAAATGGCACAAAAATGGAATCATTAAGACAAAATAAGACATACCAGTGTATTATTTTAATGCCTTGCAAACATCAAATTTATAGCACAATCTGTAAAATGAAAATCTTTTAGATAAAAAGATGAGAAAATAATATAGCTGTATAATTATATTAACAGGGAATGATGTTATTAAAATGTATAAGAATTTAGGACGATCAGCTTGGAAATTCTTTTGGTCAAATTAATGGCTGTTTACCTGTACTGAAGACAGGTGCTTGGAAAGTATCAGAGGTTCAATGAGAGGTCTCAGAAGAGTATTTGATTGTTAAATTTATTTGTTGCCTATCTTGCCATTAGGATACTCTAGGAGGCTTACAACAATATGTAAAATCCCTGATCAAAATACAGTCTGTCCATCACAAGAGGGTAAGAAGCACAATTCCCTTCAGGAAGCACTTGTGGATGGTATGGATCTGACATCTTGTCAATATTCTCTCTAGAGATTAAAAAAAGCTAATGTCTTCTAAGTATTAATGTATTTTTATGATAGACGTAATAGAGATCATATACAGCATACATTGGAATATTTAACTTTAGTTCAAGTCTGCTTGAACTAAAAAGGATTAATGGATTCTCCAAGTATGAGTAGAGACTTTTAGAGACTTAATTACTATGGGTTATATAGATTTCAATCTAGGATCTCTCCCAAAAGATCCAGATGGCCTGGATCCTATTAAGATTTTAGATTTGTAAAGATCTGAAGACCTAGCTTTTTTTTCCAGGCTTTGGAGCAAGATAGATAGATGAGCAACAATGGCGTTGGTGATGTGGTTTTGTTTTGGGGATTATTGTTTAATTGGGACATTATGAATTTGCACTTTTGTGATATTTTTAAAACTTTGTATGACACCCGTTCTTTGAGATGGACAGTTATACAAATTGTTTAAACAGGTACATAAATAAAATATAGAAAACAACCTTGGGGACCAGGGCAAATAAAAAAATAAGGCTTAGAACTCAAAATGATTGTTTTGATAAGAAAATCAGATAAATGTTTGTGCCATTATTATGGGAAAATATCTTAAATCTCTAACAGATCAAAGGAAGACATAAAGTCCCCAGTTTAAGTCCTTATTTGATTGGAGGATTTATGACCTAAAGTGCGAAAGTAAACTCATTCATGTATTTTACATCCAGAATAGACTCCTCCCTTTGGAGAATAACAAAGATCAGAGACTCTAGAAATATTGAGTATCTTAAAACTCAACTGGAAAATTATTCAGTTTCTTGAAAGAGGAGGATGGGAGTTCACATCATATAACAGAGATATATCCTGATATCAGGTACCAAAGCCAATGTGAGCACCTATCATGACATAAACTGCAACAGAACATGTTTGTACAAAATACATATGATGGAGCTTAGTTCTATCTTGATCTTCATAATTTGTTCTACCCACAAGAAAGCAATCTAGAAGGGGATGTTAATGAAGCCAAAACCGCTGTTTTATGGATTTTCTTGGAATTTAATATGTTTGAAAAGAACAGTTATAGAAGCATCTACTAGGTGCATTTATATAATAGAATATGCAGATAGTCTTTGACTTATGACAATAATTCGGACCAGAATTTCAGTCATTAGGCAATACAGTCATTAAGCAATTCAATCATTATGTAATTAGACCCAACCATTTTTACCATGATCGTTAAGCAAATCAAGTCATTACATGAATCACATGGTCATTATACAAATCTGGTATCACCCATTGATTTTACTTGTTGGATGTTGGCTGGGAAGTCGTAAATCATTACAATATGCACAGGGGTGCTGCAACCATTATACAGGTAACCCTCATGACCTATCACTTAGAAATTGTTCATACTTACAAATTGTTCAATTTCCCAAGAAACTTATGATCTGGTTCCGAAGTTTGAACAGTTGTCCTTCCCCCAACCATGTGACCACATTTCAGGTGCTCGGCAACTGGCCCACATTTACCACTATTTGCAGCATATGATGAACTTATGACAAGCAAGGTCAATGGAGAAGCCAGGTTCACTTAATTATTGTATTACTAACTTAACAACTACAATGATCCATTTAATAACTGTGGCAAGAAAGTTTTAAAATAGAGCAAAATTCACTTAACAAATGTTTCATTTAGCAACAGAAATTTTGGGCTCAATTAAGGTCATAAATCAAGAACTACCTGTATTCAATTTTGGGATGAAGGCAATATTTGTGTTCTCAAAAGTAATACTTTATTCTTCCATACAAAAAGAAGCAGTTATTTTCATTTTATGAGGAAAAGAGGTAAATTTTGGTGTACCACTATTAGGAAGTCTTATATGTGACTACCCAAAAATAAGCTCACTGAATTCGTTTGGATTAATACTAGAGAAAACTTACACATGACTGCTGCTCCTTATCTTCTATTACAGTACTTATTGACAATTAATTTTTCCACTGTTTTATATCTTAGGTTCTGTTTTATTTAGTATACGTAGTAGAATATAAATATTTGGAACTTCTATTAGTGGAAGTAATTTAAGAAGAAATTTAGGAATAAGACATATATTATTTGTAATAAATATTCTATTCTGCATAGGTTTCTTACCTTTTTCCTTTCTTTTTCTAGAGCTCTCCACTGTTCATAACATTCTTCCAATCTAATATGAAGCTCACTGGCTGATCCACTTCGAGTTTTCACTGGTCTTTGAAATCCAAATGTTGGCATGAAGCCGGTGAAAGAATTGTCTCCATACATCATATCATTAAAATATGGGTACAAATGGCTTAAATCCTCATAGGAAAACAAATCATAGGAATCCATCAAAGGAATAACTGACGGTCCAAAAGCATGGTTGGATTTCAAAGGAAATCTATTTGAATTTAGCTGTTGGGCATTTGGGCTATGTCTCAAATCACCCATCATAAAATTACTTGAGAAACAAGAAACCTGGTTGCGATTTACACGGTTACTGACAATATTACTATCTCCACCTCCTTGTCTATGACTATTTAAATGGCCTTGAGACTCCAATATATCTTGGTAAGAATTTTGAGACAATCCATCTAAATGTTTTTGGCCTTCCTCAACTTCATAATGTCCAGTCTGTGGTTTAACTTGAAAATTGTGCTTGTTCACATTTTCAATGATCCCATATTGCTGTGAATAGTTATCACAAAAACCGTTTGGTGGCTTAATTTTTTTGTCAATAATGGACTCAAAAAGGCTTTCTTCTACTTTACTTAATCCTTCGGTATGACTGGAAGAAGAAACTCTGTCTGCAGCACCACCATCTTTGAAATCAAAACTGGAAAATACTGTAGGTGCTTCTTGGCGATATTTCTGAAGCAACAAATTATTATTTAAAGTTACATTGGCTGATGATAGCTGAGAAAAATCATAAGAATGATTGGAACCTTTTGAACCTGTAGATAAATTACTCAATTTTATCAAGGTGCTTTGATTCCGAATAGGGACAGAGGAACTGTTTTTAGCTTGTATATTTATCCATGTTGGCCTCAGATTTGTGCTTGGTGAAGTAGTTACTGGGTTTGTTGCTAAAATATTCAGTGATTTGAAATAATCTGAATTTTCTGTAACATTTGCAAAATCACCACTTCCTGGAACAGCTATATGAGACTTCAGGGTAAAATCCGACTTTAAACCAAAATCAGGGGTAAATGAATTTTCATTCACAAACTGTTTTTCTGATAAGAGTCCTGTAGTCTTTTGAAATGTAAAACTCTGCTGTTCTGAAGATACATCTTCCATTTTCTTTGGGACAACTTGTTTGTTTTGAAAAATTTTACTATAATTATCTGTATCTAACATTGGTAACTCAGGTGTTCCACTTGGTAATTTTTTACTCTCTTGAACACCATAATTTATGTTTTTATTTTGCTTTACTTTATTAAGATGCGAATAATCTAGATATCTATAATAATCAGCACCTTCACCATACCTATTAAATTGTGAAAGAAACATTTCAGCTTTCTTTTGATGTTGTGAATCATGTCCCTTAGGACCCGTTTTTTCTCTTCCATAAGTGTAGGTATCTGCTCCTGATTCTTTTATTGCTTCTAAAAGATTGGTTTGTGGGGTAAAACATGTTTTTGCATATGAATAATCTTGAAATTGTGATGCCTTTGCATTCTCATTGGACTGAACATTGTAACAGCTGAGATTATCATTCCTGGAAGGAAACAGCCATTGCTCATCAAGATCTATATTAGTAAGCTCATGGTAAAGGTCATCCACCTTCTGCTGCAAAGTTACATTACCAGTATGCAGATACTGTTTTTCAGAAACTGGTAAAGATTCTCCACCATAAAAAGCCTGTTGAGGAATGACTCCATCTATTGCTCTTTTTGTTTCAGACAACAAATCAGGGTGATCTGTAAATCGAGTAGTGCTCACAGGCCATACAGATTTTAAACTGGAGGCACATGCCCTAGAAAAATGAAACATAAATAGTTGTGGCAATTCCTTATTAGGTTTATACTTTATGCTTTCAGTTTTGATATGCCCTACAATTAATGTACCCAAAGAGCTATTAAAAGCTATTACAATTATAGTCTTAGAACAACATATAATTAAAATAAAAATAAATATTTAAAAGACAGTATGATGCTAATAGGAGGTTGCAAGTAATTGGCATATATTTTACTTAATGACTAAATTCAAGACAGTATTTTGAACTAGATCCAATATACTGTTTAAAACACTTACTAAACAGCTGAAACAATATTAAAAAAAAATTAACTTTCAAGTATGTATGCATCAGGGCTTTGCTAAAATAGGAACAAAAATTGCAACCTTTTACTATTAGAAATAGGTTAAAAGTAGCTATATATGATGAATGCTGCTTATAACAATGAGCATGAGAAAATGTTCTATTCTAAATACAGTACTAACCCTTCAGTAAAATAAGGCTGTGATTTATCTTGTTCTTCCAAGATGTTAGACACAAGTCCATATAGATCTGTTTCACTGCCATAGTCATTTCTTTCTGTTTGAATCCTGAGGACAAATAAAGTATGGTGAATTGTTGCTTATCATCCAAATTCTATTACATTTGGTCTTTTTAATTGTATAGTCTGTACTTATGAGATAATGAATTATCCAGAACAACAACTTATGCACCAAGTTCCTTCTTACGTAGCATAATGAAATTTTTTCTGTATTTCTGTGTCTGGTAGGAAACTCTGCTAGCTTCTTATCAGATAACAGCTGAAAAAAATGTATTTCCCAAATAAATCATGATCTAAATCACACATAATTTTACATCAATTCACATTTTAATACCATACAATTAAGAACTTTCATAATTCAAATATATCCAAACTGCTACTACTGGAAGAAATGCCAAATGATCTAACAATTTGCCAGGTTTGCAATCATCTGAAAATATGTAAACTTTGTATTGATGAAATATATTTATTTTGTAGTACTCTGCTAATATGACAGTTGGTCAGCAGTGCAACTTGTGAAATTACAGAATACTGTACAATATTGCCATGTTTTATTGCTAGACTTATGCTAATACTTATTCAGAGCAAATACATCCACACTAAAAATATAAAACTGATGTAATTTTCAAAAGCAAAAATAAGTGTCAAGTGTTAAATAAAAAAAAAATCCTCCAATATTCTACGGGTTGGAAAAGCTAAAACCACATTTTTTTATAAAAACAGTTAGTAATGCCAGAATTTTCCAAAGGCAAATTCCAAAATTCAGGCCCAGACAATTTATTAAACTCAGAACATCAAATCATTCTTTAAAAATTTTCTGCCATCATTCCTTAAAGATTTCTGCCAACTTTTGTAAAGATAGAAAATGCAAGACACTCTTTTTCTCTTCAGTTGACTTATCAGACTTTCTGACATTTAGACTAATAAAATGATCAGCCAGAATAGAACATAGTACAAAGGGATATGGTGAAATATAGTTGTAATTCTTAAATTATTTTTATTTATTTATT
>JAEANM010010084.1:0-15992 GCA_017656035.1 Myanophis thanlyinensis
CAAGGAGTTCCAGCAAGAGAGCACAGATCAAAACCGCGGACGATCGCGGATTCCGACCTGCCGCCGAAGAAGCCAAATAGGAAGCAAGAGACAGAAGCCATGAACTTTTGAATATGGTATGACACCATACCGTAGATATAATAAAATACATTTATGTTTTTCAAGCAGGAAATACTTTAGTTGAACATTTTCTTTGCCTGTTCATTTATTCATTTGTCACTTTTAAATTAAATCCTCACAAAACATCTCACGTTTCCATTTAAGAAATATGCATGTGTTTTCAAAAATCTAAACATTTGTGACATAAAAAATAAACTTATCAATTAAAAATTGCCCATTTCCTATGTTGGTTCCATATTTTATTCCACTGCTGTACTATATCTTAAATAAAGTTATAAATTGCTTTATAGTCTTTGATTAAAAATAGTCTACACATTTTTATTTTCAAATATATGTATCCTTATTCAAATTCTATTTGGCTAGAATGATCAAATCAAGATAGTATTACATTCCTGATTCAAATTCAAATTTTTATTCATCACATACACAGTCATACATGGTACGATATGCAGTGGAATGCTTACATGACTGCCCACAACCGCGATTGATAGTAGGGCAGGAGAATAGTCTACACAGAATGGGATGATAGGATAGGAAATAAGTTTGGAATAGTTGAGAATATAGGAATGAGATATAATTGTGGTTCCTGTTATAGTCTTGAGTGTTCTTGTGATTTCTGGTTTAGAGTCCATATTGCCTGTGGAAAGAAGCTTTTTCTCATTCTTTCTGTGTTTGCCTTCAGAGAGCAAAAATGCTTTCCCGACTGCATCGTGGTAAACAATCTATTGTTAGGGTGGCTGGGGTCCTTCGCTATCTTCTTAGCTTTGGTTCGGCAGCATTTGTTGTAGATGGAGTGCAGCTCGGGGAGTTTGGTGTGGATGATGCGCTCAGCTGAGCATACCACCCTCTGTAGTGCTCATCTGTCCTGCATGGTGCTATTCCCAAACCAGATTGTGATGTTGTCTGTCAGGATGCTCTCTACAGTGTAGGAATAGAAGTTCCTAAGCATCTTGGAGGGAAGTCTGAAGTATCTCAGGCATCTGAGGTGGTAAAGACATTGTCGGGCCTTTTTTACCATGGTGTTGATGTGGAAAGTCCATGTCAGGTTCTGCGAGATGTGCACAGTGAGGTATTTGAAGCAGTCCACTCTCTCTATCGGGCTTCCATTGATAACCGGGGTCTGGTATTTCCTTTCCTGTTTTATACTGAAGTCCACTATCAATTCCTTTGTCTTGCTGACAATAAGAAGGAGGTTGTTTTTCCAACGCCAGTTCTCCAGGTTTGTGATCTCTTCTAGGTAGGTTGTCTCACTGTTGTCAGAGATCAGGTCCACCACGACAGTGTCATCAGCAAACTTGATGATGGTGGTGGAGTTAGTAATGGCCGTAGGGAGTACAGCAGAGGGCTCAGAACACAGAATGATTTTGGTTAAATTATCTGAAACACTTCTCCCTAATTCCCTTGACTACATTACCCATTTTGCATGCTTTTATATGTTAGCTGCATAAACTTTCATTTCAGTCATAATACTTAACTACAACCAGCATCTCTAATTGAAGCTATGCTGTGCATTCCCTATTCAACAGAAACAAACTATGGTTGAGGGTCTCTTTAAAATGCAGTTCTTGGCAAAATCACATATTTCTTCTCCAGACATCTGAAACTCAGTCCCACAATAGTTAGGATTACGGTAAGTGTTTAATATTTTGTATTTGGGCGAGGGAAGGTGAGCTTAATTTTGGAAGAACTGTGTGTTTTTTAATTCACCGTATCCACTTTCTCTTTCTGCTGAATTATAAAAGATAAACTTCCTTTCTCTCACCTGGGCTGACATTTTCAAGTTATCATGGTTTGTACTCCACAACTGCAGAATTAAATGTCTTAACATATCCCAACCTACCTGATTTCTAATTCCCTTGGACCTAGGCTGAAGTGACAGCTGTTCTTCACAACACATTCTATTCTGACTCCAAGGATTTTACAAGGCAGCAATCTAGAAAATCCAACTATTGCAGCACCATGGAGAGCTCTGAATGAACAATTTGTTCCCTGAACGGCCAAAATTTAGATTAAAGCCTTACACTTGTCAATAATTAGAGCTCTTTCCCAGGCAACACCTCTTTCTTGAAATTTTTAAGAAGAATAAATTTCACCTCTCCTGGAGTTCATAGGTGCTCCATTGTTTAACAACTCATGAAAATGGAGATGCTGTCTCATTTCTGCACTTGGTCTTGTAGTTCCCACTCCAAGGCTCTCCAGGATTTCAGGCTTAGGATCTTTGGTTGTTGAGTAGTACTACTTCAAGCTGGTTTCTCAGTCCTTATCTCTAAATGATGATGAGGTCCCAAACAATAACATTGTGAAAAAAAAATCAAAGAATTACTTGGAGTTTGACTTAAAAAGCTAAACCTGCCATCTCTCATACCATACTAAAAGTAAAGACACTAGGTGGAGTTGTGTTAAATCAACCTGTGGTAAGAAAGGGGGACAGAAAACTTGTCTTTAATTTATTATCCCATTGTTTATAAAAATGCCTATACCCCCAGGCTTGCTTTACAGGGAGCCCTTAGATAGGCTAAGCAAGAGGAATTATTGGGGAAGCTAATAGCTTGAATTCTAAGGCAATGCAAGGAGAAGGAAGGGGAGAGAAATTTTTTTTCAGGCCGTTTGCAGAGAGGAAGGGAGAGAGGTTGAGTGCAAAGATTCCTCTCTATGTGCACTTTCTGTAACGAAAGCCACGCCTCCAGCCTTCTTCCTCACAGATCTATCCACAGTGGCAAAACTCAAGGAAAATGAAAGAGAAACCATAAAGAAGCATTTTTAGTCTTCAGACAAATGCATATGGAGCTTTCAGGGATTAGTAACCAGGCTGAGTGAGTGAACTCTCTGCTAGCCAGCCGCTATCATGAAAAGTGATCTCTGCTGTAATAAAGAGACTTTCCAAGAGGGTAGCGGCCTATCCAATCTCCCCCCAGTGGGAAAACTGCACTAATCTACCTCTCCTCTGCTCCGATCTCCATTCTCTGAGCAACAGCACCATTCAGCAAGAAAAGCCAAAAAAAATGACTTTTTTCTGGCCATGCGGCTGTTGGGCGTGGCGAAGAAGTACTCCCAACAAACAGCTGATTAGCGCAGATCGGCTTTCTCAAGGCAGAAAGTTACAATCCCAGCGGCCTCCCTGAAGCTGTTTCAATAATTATTTCTAACCTGAGAGGAATCCAAGAGAATGAAAATAAAACAAAATTCTGAAATTTTCCTGTTATCATGGTCAGACTGAGTTTGAAAAACTGGAAAGTACCAGCATGCACAAGGCGTTTTTACAATTGGTCGACTCAGTCACATGACCAGCAGGAGGCGTTAACCCATTCTCTTGGATTCACTGCTCAACCCACAATGGAGAAATATGTCTTTACTTCAGCATTCCATAGTTCAGAGAAGCTCTGTGTGTGTGTGTTTATTCTTTCTGAAGTTGCTTTTCAAATATGTAGAAATTACTACCTACTGTGGTTAAATGTGGTCAACCTGGATTAGGAGGGAAACTTTCTCTCTGGCACTTCCACCTTTTCCTCTTTCTCAATGGCAGGAAAGTTTTAAGAGCTCTCCCTGCCATTATTTAAAGCACAAATGGAGACTACATACTACTTGTAGAAAGACATTGAATAAGTCTACATCATTAGCTCTCAGATGTGCTTTTTGATGCAGCATCTTCTACCAATCATAACTCAATTGTTAAGACTTCTTCAGTAAAACTGCCCCCTGATCTGCAGGCAGAGAATGAAAACTTTTCCCCCATCCAGCTCTGAAATGAAAATGTTTAGTGTGGTTTAATCGTCTCAAGGCTGCCTTTAGAGTTCCACTTTCAAGGAGTCTTAAGTAACCACTGCCAATAACCACAGCCTTCTCAATGGCTGTTCCTTAATTACAGCAGTAGCGCTTAGACTTAAATACAGCTTCAAGGTGCTTTATAGCACTCTCTGAACAGTTCATGGAGTCTGGACACTCATTCTACCGATCTTGGAAGGATGGAAGGCTGAGTCAACCCTGAGCTGGTCAGGATCAAAGGAATTGAACTCCTGACAACGCAAGTAGAGTTAGTTTGCAATACTGCATTCTAACCACTGTGCCCACTACTGCTCTTTGGATCAGAAGATATATTCTGATGTCTGAAATACTGTAGATTTTAACAAAGCAAAGCAGTTGCTGTATTTATGGCCAGTAAGAGAACTTCTGTTTCTTTTAAGACAATCTGATAGAATAGCAACCTTGCAGTAAGCATCTAGGCTGCCATAGCCAGTAAAGGTCTGGGGTGGGGGTGGGGCTGGCCATTCATTCCTAAATTACTTATCTGTTTTAATGTTCTTCCTTCTCCAAACTTGAAGTCATTAAAATGGATTGTTAACTAATAGAATAAATGCAACGCTATCCAAAGATTTCATTTTAACTTATACCAAAGCAATAGTTTCATCCTAAGTATTTTATAGTTTGACTTTTACAAGCAGATTTTAAATGCTACATTCTACAATACAAACTGGCATGGTCAAGTTGCTGAAACAGTGATCATTGAGTGACTACTACAGAGACCAGTTGCTCAAAATTAATTATTTTTGAGAAGATTGTTGTTTTTGCTAAAAGCGAAAAAAGAAAAACACAAGTGGTTTTTATTAACTTATAGAGCATGTTAATTTATTTTAAAATATTTACCTTTCTTGGAAATTACACAAATGTAATAGCAACAAACATATCCATAGTAAGATATGAAAGAATCCATATTAAAAGTCATAAATATTAGCAAAACAACCTACACTGTGAAGCAAAATATATTTTCAATGAACATAGTGCCTTTCCCTATATAAACTACAAAGACTGGCATAAGGGCTCCATTGATGAAAAGCCATCAATGGCTGAAAAAGTCTAACGTCTAAGGGGCGACTGGGAAACATTTCTTCCCAACATACAGAATACAGAAATACGAGAAAGAATGCAGGAATGGTTATGTAAATATCTGCTTAGCCCAGAAAGGGAAGAGGGGATGAGAAATAAATTCAGGAGTGTGGGGAAAATGAAACAGTGTCAGGCTTTCAGGATTATGTTATTATGCTGTGTAACAATACACTTCCAATGGTTCTTGTAGTCTCTGCTTCTGAGTTGGGTAACTAAAGGGCTGACACAGCCAGCTACAGCCGTCTGCATTACAGAACTGGGATACTATCAACCTTTTTCCCCAAGACGTATATACAGTATATGCTAAGCTGACAGTGCTGAATCTATGACAACATCTTGCACATTTCTCTCTTTCAAAAGAGGACGACTGGGCCATTAAAAATGTTTAAAGCACAGGAAATTCCCCATACAATGTGGAATATGAGTAACTTGGACATAGATACAGTATATGCTAAGCTGACAGTGCTGAAATCTATAAAAACATCTTGCACATTTCTCTCTTTCAAAAGAGGACAACTGGGCCATTAAAAATGTTTAAAGCACAGGAAATTCCCCATACGATGTGGAATATGAGTAACTTGGACAATCTGGAAGTGATCCAGAATAAATTCATAAGAACATCCTTTGCTCTTCCTGGAAGAATCTCTGTTTAGAATAGATGTAGGCTTTCTTTCATCCACTGTTAGGATGACTAAGGCAATCCTTCAGTCTTTTAAAGTAAGTCAGATTTGTGTTTGGTCACACCGTGCTTGAGGAAACAAATCAGAAAGGATGGCTGGACTCTGTCTCTTTACAGAATTCAAGCATTATTTCCCCTTCAAGGAAGACATACTATATATATACCAAGATTTATGGATAGACCAAGGGTCTAATTGTATCCAAGGATTCTGCAGGATTGCTACATACCTGTCTAAATAATTTTAGGCTGTTAAATTGTGTAGTAGAACATCTTATCTTCAAGCCTCAACAAATCCTGATTTGAGGCATGTTTTTATAGAATACTTCCTTCAACAGCATTTCTAGGTTTTTCTCTCTCCCTTGTTTCCCATTTTGATTTTTTTGGAAATTATTTGTAACTCCATACTAATGCATATTAAAAAAAATTCTGACTGTAAACCTGAAAGCCAAAGGAAGATAGCCTGAACATTTAATTCCCTATAAAGAACTGATGCTCGTATACTAATTCAGTAAGACAGCGGGTTAAAGATCAATTATTTAAATTATTATTTCATTTATTCCCTTGTTTTTTTGCTCTAGAAAATAAAGTTAGCATGGCTCTCAGTTCTATTTTAAATTCCATATCAACAATTTCAAGTTGGTTGTGTGCCTGATACAACATTACACAATGAGCAGAAATCCAACCCAGTTTTGATCCAATTCTCTCATCATATTAAGAGTACTGGCTTACCTCATCTTCTAATCATGCTTTTCAACATAAAGAACAATGTTTAAAGCTCCATGTGTCAAAACAATAAAATAGAAAAAAAACAAATAAAATAAATCTAAAAAGCCTCGTATGTTTGAGATCTGGGTGAACAGTCTTTGTTTTCATTTGGCACCTAAAATCATTTAGAATAGCAACAGGCAATTGGAAAAAGAATTCCATAAATAACAACCACTACAAATGGTGCATTGCTGTTTGCATCATTGTTAGCCAATCTTCTCCCTCACTCCCACAAAAAACAAAACCCCAGATAACTCACATATCTGTTCTCCAACCAATGTCTCAATAAAGACATTGAGACTAGCAGTCATTCACAAACATGCAAAGATCTGTTATGGTTTTAGTTATAAAAATAATGAACTAGAATTAGAAATGAACTCAAACAGATAATGAAGGAAAGTTCTTTCACCACAGTAAATCAGTAAAAACTGGCAACAAATGCAACTTGCTGAGCAGAAGTATCACGTGGACATACTGGGGCATCTCCTTTAGTGCCCAGCACTTCATTCTACACTAGTTGAAGCTTCTTGGTGATATTTTTTTATGTACAATGTACACTGGCATTTAATTTTGTTGTACGAGGTGCAATGACAATAAAGTATTCAATCAATCAATCAATCAATCAATCAAGGGCAGCCAGGTGTCAAGCATGTTGCAGTAGTTGAACAGTGATTTGACGAATGTGTCAGCAAACATTCTTTATGTCCTCTAAAACAGTGGCTTCCAACCTTTCCAGCTCAGTGGACCAACAGAGGAAGTGGTGGGGAGGGGAAGAGGGTAGTCTTGCACACGTATGCTACTTTCACAAGTGCTGCTCACCATCATTTCCACAGTGGTGGCAGTTGCCCAATGGCCCAGCAACAGGCCATGGACCAGGGTGGGGATCCCTGCTCTAAAATGCTCTGTAGTGAAAAAGTTAGACTACACTATTTATAGTGATGGAATCTGTAAGGTTGATTAAACAGATAAGCATTCCCTCTCCATCCTGAAATGTCTTCAATCCACACTTAAAAGTTATTGCTATTGCTATCATTACTGTTTATAACTTAGATATGGTGTGTATCTATGAAAATTAAGGTAAAGTTACCTCAGATTTTTACAACCTGGCTAAAGATTAGAGGGGCTATCATCTGACAATGTTAGAAAGAAATTGTGGGGGGGGGGGGAGGAGTTGGCTTAAATCTCATTCTCTGAACTATAATTATCTAAGTTTATAGGTAGCTTTCATGAAGTGATGCCTTTTGATAGCATTTGTTAGTCACAAAAGGTGCTACTAGACTTCCCTGATTTTTGCCACCAGAAAGTAACATAGGTCTCCTAGTTTGGGATTAAAATATGGATGCATCAGGTGGTTTCATCTGTCCACTGAAGAACGTGTGTGATGATTAACAGTTCAAGCAGAGAGGGTCTATCTATATGATTACTATGCATCAATACAAACTTGATGGCCCATAATCAACAGAACAGTTCAAAACTGGGAAATTATAGTACTAAAGTTGCTATTAACTGAAATGCAGATATGTATCATAAGAAATGCTGAACTACAAGAAATAGAAATTGGAATTAAAATTGCTGGGACAAATAATGAAACCTCAGATCTGTTAATAGCTGGAAGCAGAATATTTAAGATTCTTTTGCTTGAAGGTGAAAATATGCAGTGCAAAACCATTCTGCTGCTCAGTATTTTTTAAAAAGTAAGATTATGTCAACAGACAACGGCAACTTAATGCAAGCAGATAAAGAAGAACTTTGAAGTATTTACCTTCTTAGGCTTAAAATTCACAGAGATAGAGACTGTAGCATTGAAGTAAACAGACATCTGCTGCTTGGGAGATAGCCTACAATAAGGCTAGACAAACTATCAATATCACAGTGCAAAGACATCCCCACTTTCAATGGAATATACTATAAAGATCACAGTTTCTCATTTTTATTGTAAGTCTATGAAAGCTAAACCATCAGAAATTGTTGACTATTCATTGTGGTACTTAAGAAAATTATTAAGAATACCATGGATTACAAGACATTCACTACTAGTTGAAGCCTACTCACAGGAAGCCCAAAGAATAGAATAGAATAGAATAGAATAGAATTCTTTATTGGCCAAGTGTGATTGGAAATACAGGGAATTTGTCTTCGGTGCATATGCTCTCAGTATACATTAAAGGAAATGGTACATTTGTCAGGAATCATAAGATACAACACTTAATGATAGTCATGGGGTACAAATAAGCAGTCAAATCATATTGGACTAGGAGACAATAATCAATATAAATTGTAAGGATACAAGCAACAAGTTATAATCATAGTGGGGTGGGTGGGTGATTGAACGATGAGAATAATAGTAATTCAGATTTAATAAATAGTTAGACAGTGTTGAGGGAATTATTTGTTTAGCAGAGTGATGTCGTTCGGGAAAAAGCTTTTCTTGTGTCTAGTTATTCTTGTGTGCAGTGCCCTATAGCATCATTTTGAGGATAGGAGTTGAAACAGTTTATGTCCAGGCTGTGACTGGTCCTTAAGTATTTTCCCAGCCCTCTTTTTGACGTGCAGTATACAGGTCCTCGATGGAAGGCAGGTTGGTAGTAATTGTTTTTTCTGCAGTTCTGATTATCCTCTGTAGTCTGTCTATCTTGTTGGTTGCAGAACCAAACCAGACAATTATAGAGGTGCAGATGACCGACTCAATAATTCCTCTGTAGAACTGGATCAGCAGCTCCTTGGGCAGTTTAAGCTTTCTGAGTTGGTGCAGAAAGAACATTCATATTGTGCTTTTTTGATGATATTTTTGATATTAGGTTTCCATTTTAGGTCTTGGGATATGACAGAACCTAGAAATTTGAAGAATTCTACTGTCAATACTGTGTTATTCTAGTATTGTGAGAGGTGGTGGTATGGGAGGGTTTCTCCTAAAATCTACAACCATTTCTATGGTTTTGAGTATGCTCAGTTCCAGATTGTTCTGGTCGCACCACAAGGCTAGTTGTTCAACCTCCCGTCTGTATGCAGATTCATCGTTGTCTCAAATGAGACAAATCACTGTTGTATTAAAGTTTTGTAAATTTACAAAATTTATTTACACTGTTGTAAATAAAGCCAAAGTTTATATATTCTGGACAGATGTTAAGGCAAGAGTTATTGGGAAAAAATTCTGATGTTTGAAAAAAAAAAAAAAAAGGTAGGCAGGAAATGAGATTGACAAAAAAATATTAACAATGATGATGCAAGAGCCAGGTTTATAAGAACTCAAGTAGATATCAATCAACAATCCTGGCAAAATAATATCTATCTAATAACCATGTCAAACACATACACACAGCAGCAACAAAACTACAAAATCACACAAACAGAAAGTAACTCTGAGCTTAAAATCTTCTGTAAGCCACAAGAGGACTCACAGATACCTAAGACATTTTTCAACTCTCTAATTCCCTGTGAATTTAAGACTCGCATGCATCTCTATTAAGAAGATGTTCTTGGAAATCAGAACTGTTTCGTGTAGGCTTTTACTGTGTTGGTTCCTCTAGAGGCAGAAAATCCATTCAACCAATGCACTTCAATAAATCAGAAGAGTCTAAGTCTTATCAGTTCAATGGTCTGCATTATAATATCTCCCTAAACCCTTGTTTAGATCAGCAGTGACATAAGGGCTTCTAAAATCCATGCTTCATAATTTTCAGGAGAAACTGTTTTAAAAAAGGAAAAGAAAAACACAACCTCTCTAATATATAGTTCTGGACTGTTTTGAAGGGTTGTTTTTTATTTTGCAAAGTCCAAAACTGATCATTAACCAGACTGCTAATTCTTACTATAAAAAGTATCTTCTCTGCCTCCTCTTCCTTTTTCACAATATACCAATAGTTATATAAGCAGAAGAGGCTCACATGTTGCATCACTCCTAAACTAGTAAGTAACCTCACAAGATACTTACCTACTATTTTTAACCCAGCCTATGAAGAGCTATTAGAAACACCAATGTTTATCTCAAACAAAGGAACCACTATTCTGTCTGACCAGCCTGAAGTTCTAGGATATTACCATCTTAACAAGCAGGCCAAAAAAAATGTTTTAATCAAGCTGGCAGTTCAGGAAATCAAATTCTTCTGTGCTGGTTCTTCACTCAGCTGTATAACATTTTTTGTCATCCAATCAAGTTGTTAAACAAAGCCTGATTTAAACTTCATGTAGTATGAACATGCAGCAAAGGGAAAAGCTATTGCCAGTTCACTAGCTCAAAATTATTAGGAAGACAGTGCTCAAAATAGAATTAGATATGTTGTGTTGTACTATGCCGTAAAGAGTTTGGGCATGTTCAAGGTCACCACACATCTTGCTGAGACAATTTTCAACGGTATCACTTACCAATGGCAAATACTGACAGTGTAGCATTAGCACTGCATTTCATTGATTGAATGTTTGTGTTTTTCACTTAGGATGGTTTTGGAATATCTGAACGCACACAAACTGAAATTTCTCCCCAGACAGCAAAGTAGCAAACAAAATAGAAACTGCCAGATTTATCTTAAAAAACAAAAAAGACAAAAATTAGAACAGACACAAAATCCGCTTATGCCGTATCCGCTTTCTTCTCCTGTTCCAAGCACATTGATTATGTATGTAAAGTATTTCTGCCATGCTTTATTTTATTTAAGAACACCCAGAAGTAATTTACAGTAATTATAAAAGTATTAAGATGAACACAAAAGAAAAACAGGATTAAAATAACAATGAAAACCCATTAAAAGACAAGTTAATGATGTGGGTTTTGCATTTAAGCATCCTCTTTAGATGTGTTGCACTACAGTTCCCATCACCTCCAATCTGGTTTTATCTTTTAGATCTTGACTGATTCTTATATGCAACTTTATAGGGGGTGGGGTGTTTCTTGTTACTCTTGTATTAATTTATGATGTGACTACTGTTATCCACCTACAGTATTTTGGGGATTGGCCTACACATAAATTAAATAAAGCAATAATAAAAAATATCTTAGAATAGACTTGATTGCTTTGTATGCATTATACCAGGGATCCCCAACCCCAGTCCATGGATTGGCTCTGGTCCTCAGCATGCCAGAAACTGGTCCATGCAAACAAGTAAAGCCCCATCCATGGGATGCAGGCAGCATGCAAAATCACACCCCCTCCAGTCCACTGAAAACCTTTCTCCACGGAACCAGTCCCTGGTGCCCAAAGGTTGGGGGCCATTATGCCATAAACCACAGTACAGCTTTCACTATCAGATGTTCCCCAACTATGTTAATACTATATTAATACTAGGACTTTTGGAATTAAAGGACAGACTGCACATGAATTCTGGGAGATGCAGCCCTAGAAGTGATGTTATGTTCGGGAAGGCTATCACCTTGTCAAAATAATTACAAAACTTAGATTACATTATATCGTTCAAGATTCTCTGTATTGTCAATTATTGTTCTCGTCAAAACACTAAATTAGACTGGTTAATAGCAGTAAGGTATGTCTCCAAATTGCTATTGATTTATTATAAATAACCTTGTGCTTAAAAAAATAAGCTAAGATGTAGAACAAACTTTTTCAATTTGTTCCACATCTTTCTAAGGTCTGAATAAACTGTCAATCTTACCAAAGATTATCTCTCTAAAAGGGATAATCTTGAGTGCACTAGAAAAAAGTAATCTAAAAACTCACTGAGAGATCATGTGATGAAGTAAATATTTGCTATTGTTTTAAACAATACACATACACAAAGGCACGCACGAACTTAAAGTTTGAGAAGGTTAGTGCAGGTTAGTGCACTGAAAATTATTTAAGACAAAGTTTCTAATTTCATGCTGATTTGGCCCCACTGGTGGGAAAGCAACTTCTAAAACTGAAGTTAGATTCTTCTAAAATTCTGATGAATGGTGACTAAATAGAGTAATTTTATGAATGTTCAGGTGTATACATCCAGCATCTTCTCCAATGCTCCAAATATCTTGGATACAATTCCCAGAATTCTCTGTCAAAGTTTTGTGCTGCTAGGAATCCTATTCCAACACATTTGAGGAGCATCAAGGTTGTGGAAATTCTTCTTTCATGATTCCTCTTCTTTGATGCAACTGTTACTGTTTCCTTAGGGTTCAGCAGAAATTGTTTAATAGGGCACCATGTACCTTATAAACAAAACTTAATTTCACTCATTCATTCATTCATTCAGAAAAATAACATGTACAATTACAATATTGTATGAGTTGCAATATTCAAACCACAAACTGGCAGAAACATACAGCAAACCTGTTTGTATCAAACAAAGTAACTCAGGACATGTTCCACTATTCAGAATAGTTTGCATTGCAGAAATGCATTGCAGAAATTAGGAGTCTCTTCATACTGTGAATGCATGCACATAAGAAGAATACTAAAACAATCCATATCCTATATATATTTTAGCTATGGATAGTGTATGTTTCATTAATTGGCAAAGTATTGCTCTCTATAATACAAGATCCAAACTTAAGTGCATGCTCCTAGAAAAGAACACAAACTTTGCTGTATAATGTATTCCTTGCTCAGGCATCAGCCCACAAAAGCACAGGGCTTGCATAAGCCCACCTCTACTCCAACAAGATGATTGTTGACAGTTGTCCTATAAATAACAGCAGAGTCACAGAAAGAGCTCAAACTGCAAGCACAGATGCTAAGTGGCAAAGACATTTTGACTGCAACTTAACGTGCATTGTCAACAAAAATATCCCGCTTTGCTATTAAAGAATGCAACCAGTGGGTTGCAGTTGTTTATGATGGAAAGAAGTTAAATAATAGTTTCTTGAGAGGCTGTATAAAATAATAGTTAAATGAGAGGCTGTATAAAAATCAAGCATTTGTCAACTCCAACATTTTAATCATTTTCTAATTGATATAATCTCATTTTATTCCTATTGTCTCACTGATTATATCTGAATCAGTTTTTAATCTCTTAATCTCCAAAAGCCTAAAACTTGATACATTGCTTCTTCCGTGTCTCTTCATAACTAACTAATAAGTAAACGAGGCTAAGAGAGACATGTACTCTTCATTTAGTGACCAAGTTCTTTTCTAATGACCAGGTCATTAAGCAAAATGGTTCCTAAGTGAAAATGTGACTGAGAGGCTGGGAAGATCAGTGGTTGCTTTGAGCCTCATTCAGATGAAGTTGTTTCAAACAGCTACATCAGCATTAATCTTACATTGGTGTGTGCTGTTGCCAGGCATACAAAATTTGGTTCTAAAGTGTGCACATTGGTCAAAAATATATTTTTTTATTACCATCATGCTTGCAAATGATCAGTAACCAGCGTACAAGTAGTCCTTGACTAACAACAGTTCATTCAATGACAGTTTTAAATTGTGATGTCCTTGGACAAGTAACTTTAGACCCATCCTCAAAGTTACAAGCACAAATCTTCTTTTATGCCCAAGATTGCAAGATCTTGTATCCACATGGTCATGATTTGTGACCATCCCAGCCAGCTGTATGATTGAAATGAGTCCCAGAAATAAGAAACAACAATCCAAATTCATATTGCTGCCAAAATAAGCTACATAAACCTGTTTATGTATTGTCCAGAAATTGAATTCGATTTGTGGGCATCTATATATTTAAACATAAGGGGACTGCAAAACATCTGACAAGCAGCCAATGTATGTGATTTGTTGTGGCCCTAAGAGGCTGCAAAGCTCTCTTGGTGGTCTGTATTTGGTTTAATGGTCACATATAATGTGGGTCTGGCAGATACTGTATCATCACAGCAACCTCAGACAGCAAGGAATAGCAAAAACCACGAACCAACAATAACTCCTTAATTGCTATGTGAGAAAGAAAGTACAGTTAGACAAGACAGCAGCAGCTGCAGCAAATAGACTTCTAACCCTTGTGGCATCTTTATCTTT
This sequence comes from Myanophis thanlyinensis, assembly GCA_017656035.1. NCBI lineage: Eukaryota > Metazoa > Chordata > Lepidosauria > Squamata > Homalopsidae > Myanophis > Myanophis thanlyinensis. The sequence continues at coordinate 14,335 of JAEANM010010084.1, forward strand.
ATGACGAATAGGGGATGATGCTCAACAGCTATTTGATGAGCTATGTAACAGCTGCCCAAGACCAAATACTGCTGCTGCACGGCTGGAAGCAGACACCATTGTATCATTAAAAGGCCAATAATTCCAATCTCACCATACAGAGAATATGTTGATGAGTTATTTGTAGCCCGCATCAGCTCTGACAACTGTTTAGGAAAGACACAATTTCTAGAGCAGAGAATTTCATTGAAAAGGAACAGCAGAGTTATTAAAACTCAAAATCCTAATAGACAAAAGCGTGAGTTTATGTCAAGTCCAAGAATCATTTCAACTCTGCCATTTAAAGAGATTTAGAAGTAACTGGCTGTAAATCAATGTACTGTCATAATCAATATTGCATGAAGTGTGTCAGGTTATTATCAGGCATTTCTAATATCTTCCTTCCCCAAACTTATCTACAGAAGAATATATCTTACATTATTGTAGGCAAGACAGTATTGGGTCAAGGACAAAAACAGAATCACGTCTGTAATGGGAGACAGTTTTGGTTGTTTGTAGGCTAACCTGGTTAATGGGTTGCAGCAAAAGAAATCAAATGAGGACAGGGAAGTAGCAAAAGAAGTGGGGGGGGAGAAAAAGGGACAACATCATAATGCTGAAATAGTCAAAAATTTGCCATTAGCTCTGACAAATGAAACATTTTTCTAAGGCCATAAAGGGCCATTCATTTCATGCTATGGTCCCTGCCAGCATTTCCCACAATTTATAAAAGCACTCTGGCTGTTCTCATTTGCATGCACGAAATGGAACAAAAATGCCATGCAAGGAAAATTGGTTAATCAGCATTCATGGCAATTTAATAAAGACAAATTAAAAATAAATAAATCTGGGCATATTCCTGTAACTCTTGCCAGGACTTAATGCTATATTTAAAATAGCTGCAAGGACGGAAGTGAAAATATTATAGGAATACATAACTAGCTGAAAGTATTAAATAAAAAGGGAGAGAAAAGTATGTTCTCAGATTTTATTGCCCAGCCCAATGTTGCCATTAGCTCAATCTCACCCTTCCAAAAGGTTGTGTATAAGGGGGAATAATAGGTGTGCCCATTGGTTTGCCCTAAAAGCCTTTTAAAAAAAAATACTTTTAAAAAACTGACATACCTTGTTTAAACTATGTTTAATGGGTTTTAATGCTGGCTCTGAATGGCTACAATCCTTTTTTTTCTTTCTTTCACAATGGATTCAACAGCCTCTAAAGCATTCAGACGTTTCAAATATTCTTCTCTATGGTGGAACATGTCTACAAGCAACTTTTGCAATATTTGCACTTCATTTATGAAGCTACAATGAAAAGGATTCTTTAAAACTCTGAACTTCATTCTACACCCCCCCCCCCAAAATGATTTCTAAGGATCAGGCAGCATCCTCACTTTTCCAGATCCATTTGAATTGCACATTCAGAAACTAGTGGTTCCAATAAGAGGCATAGGCAGATGATGGCTTACTTGGAGGAGACACTAAGATCTCAGAATGCATTTTCCTGAATAGTTGCTAGCCATTGTTTAAAAAACATCTACTACAGTCTTCTTCAAAAATGAAAGTGTTTTGTCCCCGATTGACCAGACCCAGTAAAGAAGACGCTGAGGCGATGGTCCGGTTATCTGCTTTATTTCCGG
>JAEANM010010085.1:0-15992 GCA_017656035.1 Myanophis thanlyinensis
ATGGAGCATTACAATGATGGCAGACTACTGTTGGATGCTTCAGAGAGACATTCCAGATGCTACTCACAAGCGTAAATGCACCAAGAAGAGCCTCACAAGGAAGAAGAATCAAGTTTAGTGTGTGCAGGTGAGCTCATTTCAGTTCAAAAAAGGATTTTCATGAAAATATTGGAATAAAGCTTTAATTTTATAAGTCTATTTCCATTTATTTTGAGGTATTGCCTTATTTAACATACTTATATAAATTGTCAGGAAACGTGATGTCCTATGACAAAATGGAGGTCATTTTCGGATTTAGCACCCCAAAAAACAAAGATTACGTGGAATAACCAAAACAGCTCTCAAATTTTTTTTTTTGCAGACCTGTGTAATCAAACAGTTTTTAGTCGCAGTCCGATGTTATTAAAAATAATAACTCAAATTCACTTACAGAGTAGCATAGATTGATCCTGGATGTATTGTTCAGGTAGAACTCTCTGCAGTTGTTCAGCTGGCATACATAAGAGTTAAAAAACTGAAACCTAGCCAAGATTTCATGTATAACTTCCCCAGGTTCTTTGGGAAATCTATTATGAGAATTGCCATACTCATTATAGCAGGCATTTTGTGAAAATGCTGCCCAAATTCCCAAATCCTATTATAAACCAAGCTTCTGCAAACCTTAGACATTGTGGGAAATTTAGGTGTTTTAATCCCTATAAAGGTGAAAGAAAGTTGCTCTGGATATTTGTGCAAGCAACATTTCTCCTGTCTATTGCTCTGAAGGTCACATGCTAGGGAAAAAAAGGCAGCAGTTATGACTTGTATGCCTCAAAAATTTAAGCACTGTCATGCTGTCATCACTAAGACAACCAATACCTGCTTCTGAAGCATCTGCTTCATGAAAAACCAATGAAGGAACTGTCATAAGCAGATGGAGTGTGGCTGAATAAGTTCCCGCAAGGCATACATAACATAGCTAGCAGTTACAAGGAGCATATAATTTCAAGCTTTTATGGTTATCTAGCAAATCACACTAATGATATGTGGATAAGGTATGGGGAGCAGAATGGACTGGAGAAATAAAAAGTTTAAAAGTTTCAAATTGATGTGAACAGGTGCAGGTTTCAGAAAACATATACTATAGCTTTATGTCCATTCTGTAGAAACATATGCAAGTGGCTTACAAAAACTGAGTGGCAGATTATCATGAACTGGTTTTCAGCCTGCCATCTGAATCTCTGAACATAAGAGGGCAATTCTGTTTTTCAAGTTTTGACATCAACAGTGAGGTTGTCATAGTAATTGACCGGTTCTCAGTGTCAACTTGAGTGCCACAATCTGAAACAAATGTTGGGCCCCTGCTGGGATGTTTATGGGATGAGATCATTGTGAATTTGAAGGCAAATCCATTTCATCTGCTATAAAACTAATATGGAACATAATTTCTTTTGGGGTTTTTTGCACTATTCTAATTGCTGCTATGTACAGTACTCCTTGTACCTGTCCCCCCAAAATTAAACACCCATATATGAATTACATAATTCAAGAACTATGTACTTCAATTACAACATTTTCATAAATGGGCATTTTATTTTGGTAAATAATGGAATCTAAAGCACAAACCAATTATTATGAAATCACAGCTCTCTATTTCCCTGTTCAACTAGCTAGAATGCCTCACTCTAATTTTGTATCTGCTTTTTCTTAAAAGGGAGAGAAGATATAGGGAGAGCTCAGATTTCAAGTGATAATCTCTCCCTTTGAGAAATTCCTTTGCAAATATAATTTCTGCATGCCATGACTGCATGGCGCTAGCCTAAAATGCAACTTGAAGGATTTGGATTTTTAATTTCTAAATTTAAAGCTATAATTTATGTTCCAGGGTCCATTGAGAATAAACTGCAGCATATATTTTTTTCATTTTTGGAGAGTATATTGTTTGCTTTCTGTTACTCACTGGTTGGTTCCCCACCTCTCTGTCTCCAAGGGATTACATTTTGTCTGTCTACGTATTTATAAAAAAATAAGATCTAGTCCTAACAGCTCATTCTAAAAGCCCTTCTTTGTCCAAATAATCTTTTCAACTTTATGGTCTGTCTATACAAATGCTTCTTGGTTCTTCATGTTGCAGGCAGCACAATGCCAGATTACAACTCATGATAACTAGTAGTTTGGGACTTGAAATTACTGTAGATGCCTGCAGTAACAACTCAAATTACAATACAGAATGTACAGAAATGCCTCGTGATAGTGTAGCCTACAGGTATACTTTATTGAAGGTGATAGAGCAAACACTCCACAATTAAGATTAGATTCTAATAACCACATTGATACATTCGTGAAGTTTTCTTGGTAAAAATTAAGAAGTGGTTTGCCATTGCTTTCCTTTTTTAAAAAAATCTACCACTCAGAAATTTTCTATCCATTTACTAAGAAGATCATTTTTAGAGGGTCAGCCAAAGTTTTCTAGATCAGATTTCCCCAACCTTTCCAGCTTTGTGGACTGGTGGAGGGGGAGAGAGAGAGGAGATGGTTCTGTGGAAGTGGCTAGCAAGCGTGCGTGCAGCTCCATTTGCACACACCACTCGTGCAAATAGAGTGCACACACACATACGCTTGCTTGCTTCTAGAGCTAGTGGCAATGTGTTTGTCCACTTCTTCTGTAACCTGGGGGTTAGGGACCCCTGCTTTAGATGACACCCCTGTGAAAATGTTCAGAGAGATTATCCTTTAACTATAACATAACAATACATCTTATTAGCAGATGCAACTATACCTCAGCTTAACATTTTTTTGAATATGGTTCTACCTTATAGGTCTAAATGTCCGGGGGTGGGGTGGGGTGTTACACAAATATTTACTATTCTCTTGGTGCGTGGAAAGATTCTTACTATACCTGCTTTGTTACAACTTCTCATTATTTGCCTGGTCCAAATGTTCAGATCTGCTTGTGTGTGTTTATCCAGCTCATAGCACACCAAAAGGATTCTTGCTTTGATCATACTTATGTGTCAGAGTTTGCATGTGACAAGAAACAAACAAAGAAAGAATAGCAGTCACAACACTCTGTGGTTTGTCATTGCCTGCCCCCCCCCCCAACCCCTTCCAATCTAATGGGAAATCTGAAGATTACCAAATGAGCACAAAATGATGTTGTTTGGAATCATTTCAGAAAGACTTTTAGTGCCACCTGATTCTAATTTTACTTAATATTTTCACTGGAGAACATCCACGAGATGATGATTATGAAAATGAGTGACATTTCAACTGAGAGATGTAACATTGTATTAAAATGTCATCTCTTGGACAAAAAGCAGCTGTCCAGAAATTTGACACATCTGTGACATTGTGTTCCCAAAATAATAAATTTAGCAATGGCTGACACATGTAAAAAAAAATGCAAAGGCTAAACGCGTAGGCAAAATGATATATAAAAAGCATCCCCTGTTTTATTAATAATTAATGTGTTTCTCATTGTATAGGATGTTGGAGAAATTGCTACCTGAGAGATAATGCAATAGTACAGGCAATTGAATGTTTTCAGCAGATAGTTTAAATGCTATTTGACATATCCCTGTTTATTGAAAATCAGTGATTGCAGTCATCATTTCCATTTTCAAACTATCAGAGGGCCCCCACTCTCCATTCATTTTTTAAAACCAATTTGTGCAAAATTGGCTAATGACAACTGCATGGTTTGATTTCCCATTGAATGTTGTTGGCAAAGGCAATAGTTATATACCAGGTGGCTATTCCTCATCAACTGATCACAAAAGCCACTAGATTTGATATGTAAATATATTAAGGCACCAGTGCAGCAACTGGACAATCATAAGTTAGGCACAAAGCCATCTGGGCCAGATAGCCTCTCTCAGTCTGTGGAAAAAGTGCCAAACCACTTCCAAAAATATTGCCAGAAAGACTGTATGGAACTATTCCAGATAGTCACTACCAATCAATAATGACTCAAAGACTCATTCAGGACATACACAGTATAAAAACATAAATAAATACCTACAGCACTAAGCTAGATTTGTACTTCTACATTGATTTCACAGTGGGAACAAAACTACTTTACACACTAACTCCAAGAAGCTTTCATGAAACTAGAATATTTTAACAGCCATTAATTAGAGATCACAAACTCAGAACATAATAGATCCCTTGTGAAAGTGCAATAACTGCTAGAAATGTGCCTTCCTTGGTACAGACCATTGCTTTCACCTAGCCCATTAAAATTCTGTCTTTTAATGGGTGGAATTAGTACATGTTATAAAAGAGGAAATGGGACTGTTGGTTTAATCATCAGCATCTTCATCTCAGCTTCTCCTTTGCAAAGGAGGAATAGCTTATGACCCATTTCATTAAGGAATTACAGACCATTTGCATGGATTCTATGTAGGAAATGTACCATTCAGAGAATGAAAAGGGAGCCATTTGCCATGGTCTTGCAGTTATTTCTGATTAATCATATTTTTCATTATCAAAAATAAGCACAGTTATAGCTAGAGCTTGTATCCGAACCTTTGGATGTTGGGGGGTATTGCATAATCATACATTTCTCTTAATCTGGATGAGCAATTCTCATGTGATTTATAAGCAAATTTACAATAAATAGTTTCATTCTAAATTCACCCACTGTATGCATTTGAACTCCTTTATTTGGTTTTGAACAAAGGTGTAATGTTTAATTAAGATGACATCAACTTTCCCCCCAAAGTTTTTAATACTTGCTTGGAACACTATTTTGTAATAACTCCCCCTTCTTGGTAATTATCCAGTATTTCCTTCAATAAATTTGATATCTTTTTAAAATATTTGGTATAGCTCCATATCCCTCCAGTGTTGATTCAAAATCCATCAATTCATGATGGGTGATGATTTAGTGTAAATGTTAGCCCAGATTATAGCTGCCCAAAAAGAAAAGGTGAATTTCATGACAGAAAATTATCAGGAAAGTAAAATAAAACTGCAACCACAATAATATACTTCAATACGTTCTTGGTAACAACAATTGTAATAATATATATATTTCTGGTCAACACTTCTTTCCTGGTCCCAGTGCAGTAACTTAATTATACCACTGGATAGCACTATATAAAAACTTGTACATAGAAATTGTGGACAGAACTGTTTTGTTTTTTTGTATAAGAGAAATCTGAATTATCCATGGAATGAATGCATTACTGTGTAACAAACAAAGACCACACACAGACACACCCAACACACACACATTCTTTAAAAATTAGCTTATTGAATCACAATCATTGTAATGGTGGCTACCTATTTAGATGGGTGAGATTAAACTAATTCATGGAGCTATGACTAACAATGACTGTTGGTTGTGAGGAATATTCTATGTCCTGTACCATTTGGGGTAACAGGAAGAAGCCATGGAAGACAACTATTGCTGCTGTGTTCTTTTTGTAAGCTTCTAAAATCCATGCCCCTAGTCTGGTTCTTGTTTCTCCTGGTAGTTTTCTTGTTGCCTAACCATATGTGTGATAAATTTGCAATCAAGTGGACTGCTAAGTATACAGCCAAGTAAGGATTCAATTTAATAACTCTTGAACTAATAGCTTTAAACTGTAGAAGAGAGGATGCAGATCATTTGTATTGTATAAAAGAAAGCAGCCAAGTTTGTTGTCTAAACAATATTGTTTAGATGTTTAGATTATGTTGCCCCAACTAACCAACATTAATCAGCTTTACTCACTCACCCTAACAGCACATTGTTGATTTTCTAGATCAAATGGAAACCCCTCCCTTCACCTAAAGATGCTTCATTTCATCTACAATATTGCCTGTAATTTTTATTCTATAAGTTTAATTACACCTGAATCTGTCTTTGGAAGTTTCAAGCCCTCCCAGATTTGGTTTTCATTAAAAAAGATATTTTGATCCAATCTCAGAAAGATGTTGTATAGCTTATATAATATTTTACAAGATGTCAAGTCAAGTCAAGTTTTATTGTCATTTCAACAATATACAGTACAGTACACAGTGAAACAAAACAAGGTTTCCCACGACCAAGGTGCTACATCAGATAACATAGATAAAAAGTAATCTTTATCTATCTTTAACATAGATAAAAAGAAAAAGAGCAGGACACAGAACTACACATAGCTCTAAATATAATAACTTAGAGGAAAAAAAAGCTAAATACACAAGTATTTATGGTTCCAGTTTCTTTGTGTTGAGAAGTCTGATAGCTTGTGGAAATAAACTGTTACAGTCTATTTGTGCAGGCCCCAATGCTTCTGTAGCTTTTTCCAGATGGTAGGAGCGTAAAGAGTGTGTATGAGGGTGTGTGTGGTCGGCCACAATGTTTCTGGCTTTACAGATGCCTCTCCTTCGGGAGAGGGGGCGGTATATAAATCGAATAAATAAATGAATAAATAAATAAATATGTCCATGACAGAGGGAAGAACAACCCCAATGATCTTCTCTTCTGTCCTCACTATTCATTATAGGGTCTTGCGATCCGAAACAGTGCAATTCCCAAACCAGGTGATGATGCAGCTGCTCTTGATGGTCCCTCAATAGAAGGTTGTGAGGATGTGTGGTGGAAGCTGTGCCTTCCTCAGTTTCCTCAGACAGTAAAGATGCTACTGGACTTCCTTGTTATGGAACTGGTGTTGAGGACCAGGTGAGATTCTCTGCCAGGTGAACCAAGGAATTTGGTTTTCTCTACAATCTCCATGGAGGAGCCATTGATGTTCAGCGGGGAGTGGTCATGTTGTGTCCTACTGAAGTCAACAACCATCTCTTTTGTTTTGTCTACATTCAGAGACAGGTTGTTGGCTTTACACCAGTTTGTTAACTTCTCCACCTCCTCTCTGTATGATGTGCATGTAGAGTGCAAACTTTCTTCAAAACTTTCATTTTTTTCACCTTTCAGTACATGTCTTGGGTTTAAATGTGGGGTCTAAGTTCAGAGGACTCAGATTTTAGCATCTATAAAGAGACACAAAAGCATGGATTTTAAGAAATGAGGTTCTATTTCTATCCAAACATAATGTAGTAACTTCACAAACATAATATTGATTTTTGTGGTAGATTTTCCTCCTTATATAACCTGGATGGTAAATATTTTCATTTAGAAGGAAAAAAGAAAACACAGTGGGAGCTTGGATCAGGGTCATCTGCATTATTCTCTATTATAATCTCAAGGAGCAATGACCTTTTCTCCTTATTTCTATTCCTTGATGTTGAGTTGAATTGAATTCTTTTTTTTACCTGGAACACAGTAATAAAAGAATAACAACATTGATTCTTTGAAAAGATAAATTTTACATGCTGGGAATTTATTAATAATTTGTCTGGCAGGTAAAATAATAGATTTATAAGATAGCTTGACTTGGAGAGAAGTATATTCTACTGCCCATGCAGAATAGGTCACTCATAATGTTATAATATAATTGTACAACTTAGACAGGGTACCTATGTTTTTGGCTATATGGTATGAAAAACCTCGTCCTCTCTAGAAATGTTGAATGAAAAACAACACTTAGGTGTTTATGAAATTGGGATGAACTGAGGGGATGACCCTTATTGCTTGAATTCATGAGCAAGAGTTGGAGGACACATTTTTATTTAAGTGAAATATGATTCAAATATGCTTTGAGTTTGTTAATGAAAAGATTCATCCTATCAGAGGATATATTTTGGTAGATAATGATAAGAAGATGCTCCATTTTATTAAAAACTGATGACAAAGTTTAAATCAAATGGTAAAGTGAAGCTGTACTTTTTAAAAAAGTCTAATCAGTTTTTCAGGCTTCTGTTAAGAATAATTTTCTTATTAATGGGTGGCATGAAAGAAATCTAGTGCTAAATAAGGAGGTAGAAAGAAGACCTTCAATTGCATCTGGGTTTTATTATTTGTTCTTTTAGGGCAAACTATCAAGCAAGTAAAATTGCAGGTGAAGTATTAGAAAACAGCCAAATTGCTTTTTAATTTGATTTCTCCAATAATCATTGTTTGGTATCATTTTAGAAATTGATTCTCTTTTTAACCTCATTAAATAATCAGAAGACTGTAACAATAGTTTATTCATTCAGTGTGCACATTTTGTTCATAACAAAGGCTGACATGTCTTCCCTCAATCCATTTTGATTTTCATGAAACAATTTAAAAATGGGTGCTGTTAATTTTAAATTATAGAAAAAATAGTCACACAAAACAGTCAAAATGCTACTTCAACAACAACAAAAATCTAAAACATTTTCTAGTCCCTTTTGTATTAGAAAGCTCTTGATGTGTTTCTCATTTAATCTGCTTAAGTGGAATTTGGTCACAATCAGTCATTTTTTCCAGTCCATTTAAATTCACCCTGATATGTTTCAAAATCTGATAGTTTAAAGGGCTGTCTGTCCTCTAGTTTTCTCTGACCTAATTCTCTATCTAATTTTGGATACATAACATGTTATTCACTACAACCATGTATTTCAAAATCTTTCCTCAGGAACCATAATGGCATAGAAATAGAATGTAGTATTGCATGCTAACTCTGTCCACTGCCAGGAGTTCAATCCTGACTGGTTTATGGTTGACTCAGCCTTCATCCTTCCAAGGTCGGTAAAATAAGGACCCAAATTGTTGAGGGCAATATGCTGATTCTGTAAACCACTTAGAGATTGCTTGAAGTGATACATAAGTCTTAAATGCTATCACTATTGCTATTTTTGATTTTCCTTAGGGAAGCATCTGAAAGAGTGGCACAAACAAAACTTGTTTTATTGGATTCTCTGTGTATCCAAAATGAGGTAGAGAATAAAATTCTCAGAGAAGTAAAGTGCATACAGTTTAGCATGGATGGATGGAAGACAGACAGACAGACAGAGATAAGCCAGGCAGACTAGAAAGATATTTGTATAGTTAAGGACATAGCATTCACAAACTTACCTATAGCCTGAATACATTATAAATTTAAATATAATTAATATATTTAAAATATATTATATGAAACTTACCTGAATACATTATAAATTTAAATATAATTATTATCACCTTTACAAATGTTTAGGGATTTATACATTTTGAATGGCTATATAAATTTTGAGGTCAACCAAAATTGGTTAACAATACTGTTATGCAAAAAATAGAAAATGTATTGAAACAAATACAAAATTAACAAAAAGTTGCTTGACTAGGTCATATTGTTAAATAATTAGTAAGAATCAAAACTCTATGCATATGAAATTCATTCAATGTTTTTGCTCATGAATCTATAAAACTACTTGTGATTTTTTTTAAACACTTCACTGAAGGTATTAGGTGTTTCTTCAAAAGTAACGTTAACATTTATGTCCCTTTTGCTGTAAATGGAAAAAATTTCATTTGCTAGCTCTGTCTTATGAAACTCATTGAGCTGGAAAATTGTTCCTAAAGATTGAAGAAATCTTTAGAACAATATGGAAGATGTTATGAAGACTAGGTTTGAGGAAAGAGCTTACTAAAAATTAAGTATTCAATTTTGCAAAATCATTACTATTTTTCATTAGCACAAATCAAACTCTATCTGCAAATCTACATAGTTTATTTCTGTTCCAAACTAAGAAATAATTTTTTGAAGAATGGTCCAGTTCATTCTTCTAAAATTGGCAGCATTGTTATTCTGAATAGCTTATTCCTGTCTATCTTTAATCATATTTGGCTAGCATACTGGTAGCCAACATACCAATCCTCAGGATCAACCTGTACCATTTTTAATAATTTTGCAGATGAAATGCAGTCTGTGAGGAAAAATAAGTATGATTTTTTTTTCAAAGGAAAAGGAGTGAAATCCAGATTCTGGTGCAAATTAAATGATTCATAGTACAATGTGCTATTGTCCACTTTGTTTACCGTAGTGAGTGGAGAAACATTAATTGGACATGGCATGCTAATATTTATGAAAGATTATAGCATGCCTGGGGAAATTCTGAGCTTCTAGAGTTGTCTCTCAGCTATTACTTGGTATTCTGAGCAGTTTTACTCTCTACAGAGAAAAATCAAATTGGAAAGAAGTAAAATAAAAGCTAAGGCCCATTAAGAATATTTTGCCAGATCTGTTTTGCTGATCAGGGAAGATAAGTGTTGACATTTGTTAATATTTGATTTAAATCTTTACCCATTTCCAAATGAAATAAATATTTTGCATGTTTGTATGTTTTTAATATATAACCAAATGTCAAGGATGTAATTTCTTATGAAGTCATGGAAAATTAGAACTTTTGTGCATTGGATTTGCAAAAGAGACTTGTTATAGTATTTTTTTTTTGTGAGAAGAGATGGGGGAAAAGGGAAAGAAATTAGTTTCTGGGACATTATTGGAGAGGATTAAGAGCAACAGTGAAGGGATGGAATATTAAGTTGGTCTATTTGATCAAGATAAAAATAGATATATTATTATCTCTGATAACTCTTAATGGGCTTTTACTGACCAGAACTGAATAACAAGGACTTGAAGTTTTATTTAGAAATAAGAAATGAGATATGGGAAGAAGAGATCATTTATTGCATTTTAAGAGAAGATGATGTTATTAATTTTTTGATACTTGTTATGACAAAGGAGAAATTAATTTCTTTATGCATTTCCTTTTTATTATATTCATTTTTCCCATTTTTCTGCACTTTTTATATTTATTCTTTCAGTTTTTAGTTGGTTTTAATTGTTAGCACTTCCGAAAAATGCCTCAGAGAATGTCATGAGGTACCAATTATAATAATAAATAAATAAATAGAGAATTATGCTGAACAAAATTGAATAAGCATATAAATGGGGATTGAGAGAGCTAGATTGACTTATCTGTCCCTATCACACATGCACACATACACATTTAGTAGGAGAATTGTACATGGTTAGATATAAAATGATTAGGTGAAAATAATAATACTTTGTTTACAAAATTATGCTCAGTATGTTTCAAATGTTTGTGTATTTTGCTAGCTCCTTTTCTTTTTCTTCCATTTAATTAACTCATTTAAATATTAGACAGCTCTGTGGCTTGACTGGTATCCTATAGACCCTCTGTGGCCTTGTGCTGTGTTACCTTCCTCTGTGCATACCAAAATTTAAGAAATAAAGGAGACTGGCCTGCTCTGGCTAGGGAAATCTGGCTAATAGGGATAGGTGGCAGTGAAAACTCCAGAAAAGAGCTCTGCTGTAAATTAGTTGCTTGTGCAAATTGGAACAGCCAAGGCAGATGATGACATGTGTCATCACAAACTTTATAATATCTTCCATTCAAATCCATGAGACACAAATGTGCTTACATTTGAAGAGATTTTGAGTGGATTATATATCTTTAATGAGATGATATCTTGTCATGCAAAGTACACTATCCATGACACCTTTCACTCTGCTAATAATTAGTTTAAAATTACATTGCCAAGACTTGTTTTTTGGACATTAGTATACAGACTTTTTTTTTCCCCTTGCAAAATCCATCCGTTCCAGAACACAGCTCTTATATACATTTGTGACAGTAAAATTAAAGGCATGGAAAATTGCTGCAACTTTACTTCTTAGTAGTTGAAAGACTGCTATAATTCACCAAAGGGACAGCTTTGCAATCCATTTACAGCAAGCTACATTGCTAATGGGTTATTGTTTCAGAGAGCAGTGATGGAAAAGAAAAAATACAACTCCTTTCACCATATTTTATATGTCAGGAGAGATGAGAAGGACAGGGAGAGAGAGAGAGAGAGAAGTCAATTCTATGGTAACCAAATTTATTTTACTTTTTGTTTTATTCTGAGTACTTACTTATTTATATTTGACACCTAGAATGTTGTGAAACAAAATAAAATCATTTGCCAAGGAATGCTTTAAGGTTCTTCATTGCACCAAATGATTTTTCAAGGAGTTTTTAATGGCTATGAAAAAGAATCTTGAGCAATTTTACCAATTGTATGAAATTAATCTGTGTGAAGGTAACAGATGATATGAAGAGGTATGATTGTGCATATTGGCTTCTTTTATTAAATGTTTCGTGCGGGGCTTCCTGCCTCCACCTTGTTCAATGTTGTTGCATGGAGAGGCAAAATCTGAAAGCAAAATTTCTTCGCTTCTTCTGGAACAGCATTTCCACAGAGTTTTGTATGGTCCCTACCTTGGCTTCATTTAAATATAGAATAAAATAGGATAGAATAGAATAGATTTTTTATTGGCCAAGTGTGATTGGACACACAAGGAATTTGTCTTTGGTGCATATGCTCTCAGTGTACATTAAAGGAAATGGTACATTCGTTAGGAATCATAAGATACAACACTTAATGATAGTCATAAGGTACAAATAAGCAGTCAAATCATACTAGAAAACAATAATCAGTATAAACCATAAGAATACAAGCAACAAGTTATAGTCATAGTGGGAGAGCATGGGTGATGGAATGATGAGAAGACTAATAGTATTGCAGAGTTAGTAAATAGCTTGACAGTGTTGCCAGTGTACCCTTAAAACATCTTTCTTTAAGCCTTGAGTAGGTTGGGGAAAGGTATGGCTTTGCATTTTCAAGATATTTCACTATTTTCTTTCTTTCTCAATTATTGTTTGTTTTTAATATTGTACACTGCCTAGAGTCTTGATCTTACAAAATAAATACATAATAAACACATAAATTCAACACAAGTAGAAGTTTCTTCATGATTCTGGACTCTGAACAATTGTAAGAAGAATGGCATTTGCAGAAAACAAAACTGCCTTTTGTTTTGTCTAAAGATCTCTTTTACACTCCCCCTCCCCCGCTGGAAAGAGAGCAAATTCTGTAAATGAAGAGGCAAGTTCATTCTCAGAATCATGCAAAACTTCATCATATTATAGGGTCTATATGTTTTATCTGCAACATCATGGATGTGACAGAGTTAGATTCTTTTTTTTTTTTTGGTGCTTTCAAGATAGTACTAACTCCTGTGATTGCCTGGACAAATCCCTGCAATTTTCATGGCAAGACTTTACAAGATACTTGCTATTGCCTGCTTCCCAGAGCCAATAAAGAATGATTGGTCCAAGTTGGTTTAGGGCCTAAAGCACAGCTAGAAATCATAGTCTCCCAGTTTCTAGCCTGGCGCCTTAAACCACTACACCAAACTAATTCTCAGGTTTAGGTGGTTGCTTTGCTTATGAGAATCAGGAGAAATAGGAGTTTAGAAGTGGGAAAGAGTAAAGTGGAAGTAGGAAATCAAGTACCTGTTTATTTCAGAGTGGCAACATGCATTAAAAGCAAGAGTGGCAGAAGGATCAGAGTTAAAATATAATAAAAATACAATAAAGACGGGCTCAAAAGAGAGATCCAAGTCAGCTAGGGAAGGGGAATGGCGTCAGAAACTGTGAAAGAAGATTGAACTGTGAAAGAAAAGAAATGAAAAACAGAAGTGAAAAACAGGGGCAAAGGAAAGGTGACTCAGTAGCATGGAAAGTGTTAGAAGACAGTCAGTAAATTGTGATAAATAGACATTATAGAGAGGAGGCACAATCTGGAAATGCAAGGAAGAATAAGTTCTCAAAATCAGGATAGTTCTCTTTAATTGAGGGGCTGTGAAATTTTGGGAGGCATTGCTAGGATTAGCATTTTGCTCCTGTCTTTCAAGTGATCATTGACATCATTTTGTCAGATATCTGAGTTTGACATCTAAGGCTTACATGTTCCTAACACATTGTATTAAATTTACTACTTTGGTTTGTCTAATAAACAGTCTTTTGGAGAAAGATTTTTTTCTAATAGGCATACAAGTTTTTTATGTAGCCACACCATCACAGATATTAATTGCCATTTTATTACATTTTTCAAGATAAATGGTAAATACACAAATAAGGCAGAAGACATAAAGTAGAACAATTCATCATTAAGTAGCACAAGAAGGAAAAGTAAAAAAAAAAAAAAAGCAAGGTTCCCTCAAACTTATCCAAGCTTCTATTAGATAGTGGCTACGTGAATTTCAATTGGGGGAATTTTTACTGTCTTTCTTGTCATGGTTGGATCATACTTGATTACCATAAGATTCTCTGGTGCCATTATCCACTGCAAGGAGGCTGGACCATTAGATTGATCTGCTTCCAGCAATTAATGAACCTATGGGGTTTCAGAGGGAGCTGGGGGCTGTTCATGCCATAGTCCGCTGCCTAATCTATTTGAAGCCTTGGTTGGTGCTTGGACTAAAGAGGTTGCTCAGGTCTTGGATTGCATCTATGAAACCTCTCCCCTCTCATGGATTTCATCACTCCTCTTGGTTTATGATGGAAATGAGACGAAACGAGAGAAACTAGATATGAACTTGTTTTGGGAGTGGAAATGCTTCTAGATCAGTTTAGAAATGACACTCTATATTCCTCATGCAATTTCTAGATTTCTGGGCATTTGCCTGAATAAGAATTCTGTGAGGGTAGATCTTCTTAATGTAATAAATATAGAATACACTTGGGCAGTTAAGTACTACGCAACCTGTGCTTTAATTTTTGCCAGTTATCTTTGCTAAACTAAGCTCCTAAGCCACCCCTAAGAAAATATTCTATCTGGTAAAGGAAGGTTGTTTACTTCTAAATAAATCACTTCAGTGAGATCGTTAAAAAAAAAACAGTTTTCTTTAAATTATTGTTAAAAATTCCCTACATACTTTCTGCCACCTATTTTCTGCAGTGGTAATAGTTTTAGAATTAAATGATTCACAGGAGTGATTTCCTACAGTCAAAAAGGCATACGAATGGGACTGTAAAGAATCATTTAATTGTCCTTTAATACATAAGGGATTTAGACTAGTATAAAGATTTATTGGCCTTAGAAGATAGTAGCCCTTTGGTTAATCTTAGAAGCTAAGCAGAATCAACCCTGGCTAGTATAATAAAGGACTAAAGAGTTTTTAAAAACCCAATATACTGCAAAAGTAGCAATGGCATCTTTACATAATGTAATATATACAGTCATTAAGATTCCATCTCAAATTGAGGGTATCTTTACTAAAAATAACTCTACATACAGTAACAAGGCAACATTTTAATCTTATTTTCTGGTAATAATAATGGCTTTAAAAAGCCACACAGCATTTCCTAGCATCAAACCATTTATGGGCACTGGTTTCTCTGAAATTACCTGAATGTACCTAGGCACATTCTTCTGTATCTGTACAATTTATATCTCATTTTACATGGGGATTATAGTCCATTATACCCAGGGTATTTTTGGATAGGGAATGCTGACCTAAAGTTGTCCAGTTCTTGTAATTTCCAGTTTCCCATTCAGTTTTAAAGTCAGTTTTCCCCAACTAAATTTAATATTAATTTTCAAATTATGTTTAGTTACTTACAAACCTATTTAAGGATTTCAAGATTTATACAGGAAGACTTTAAAATCTTAGACATCTACCCAAGAAAGAGTGTGGGGTTGGGAAAAAAAAAAACATGGAAGAATAAGTAAAAAATATATACTATATGGTTGCCATGGAAACCAATTGTTTCAGGTGCTCTGTTTTATAACACTATTAACCCACCTAGCTCATATTTATTATTCAAGCAAAATAATTTAGTGGAATAAAAAGGGGAAGAGAATTGGTTGTCACTTAAAGGGCAAGCCATTCAGTTACATGTGGCTCGTTTGTATGCAATCAAAATTAATTTTAAAAGGTAGATCATAGGTTTTCCTATTCTGAACTGCATTTGGGTTACCCCTGCTCCCTCCTTTCCATAATTAATTCCATAATTAATGTTAATGTGTATAAAAAGGGATAGTCAGTGTGGAAGCAATTAATCTACCGACATAAAACCAGAACACAAGTTTTGTTATGTTTGTGAAGAGATTGAGACCAGACTCTTGCACATATCTAAACACATATCTATTTAAAAAAGAATAATGTTTGGGTAAGGAGGGTTAGTTCATAGATTATATCATTTAAGATTCACATAATCTGAATGGATACATAAAAGAAGTTGTAAATAAGTAGGAAAGTATATTGCTGGATATAAATAATGTATATATATAATGAATGTATATATTATATGATATAAATTTGGTTAATTTATGGATAAAAGTA
>JAEANM010010086.1:0-15991 GCA_017656035.1 Myanophis thanlyinensis
TGCATAAGCATTTCACTGCATATCGTACCATGTATGACTGTGTATGTGACCAATAAATTTGAAATTGAAAATTGAAAATATTCAAGCATATACACAAGAATCTAGTCAACTAAAGTTCAGCATTAAATTGGCACCAGATAAAAGCCAATGGAACTCAGGAGCAGTTGAACTTAGACTGTTTGTGAGAATGTAAGGACTCTAAGCTAATGACACATTTCATTCCGCCCCCCCTCCCCCCCCAGCTTTTCCTGCTCTTCTCCTATACTTATGCTCTCATTTGTTCCTTTCAGTGAAATACATGCGAGAAGCCACCCCCTATGTGAAGAAAGGTTCTCCTATTTCTGAAATTGGATGGGAAACTCCTCCTCCCGAGTCCCCCCGTTTGGGCAACCCAACCATCGATCCCCTGTTGCCTCTGTCTCTCAACATCCAACGAGACAAAAAGACCATCCCGCTCAAAATGTGCTACGTGACACGGAACATGGCTATGTTAGATCCAGAAAACAGGTAAGCAAACCTTTCTTTCTTTCTTTCTTTCTTTCTTTTTATCAAGGGCAGATTCAGTCCATAAGAGAAGCGGACAGTAGCTGTACAGCAGCTGTCTTTCCTTCCCCCTTTTTCCCTCTCTCTTTGCATATTTCCTATATTCAGCAAAAAAAAGAATAAAAAGAGTACATCGTGCTTGGTTAATGTCCAGAAAGGAGGACAATTTGCTGAATAACAGAGTTAGAAGGGACCGTGGAGGTCTTCCTAGTCCGACCCTGTGCTCAAGGAGAAAACTCTTTAACATTTCAGAGAAGTAGCTGTACAATCTTTTCATTAAATATTCCAGTGATGGAACACCCACAACTTTTAAAGACGATAAGCCATTCCACTGATTAATTGTTCTCACTGTCAAGAAATTCCTCCTTAGTTCTCAATTGATGTCTATGGAGATTCTCATTCATCCAGGTCATGGTTGTCCCAAAGGTGCTTTTTCAACTAGATTTTCTGTTTTTTTCTTTGAAGACATTTCGCTTCTCATCCAAGAAGCTTCTTTAGGTAGTTCTAAGGTTGGTTTTCTTCTTGGTTAGTTTCCATCCATTGCTTCTTGTCCTGCCTTCTGATGCTTTGGAGAATAGGTTGACCTCCCCTTCTTTGTGGCAGCCCCTTAGATATTGAGTCAGTGGTGAAATTCAATTTTTTTTACTACCGGTTCTGTGAGCGTGGCCACAAGGATTAAACATCACCAAGCACAGAATTAAATTTTACCAAAGTTGCAGTGTAATGAGGGGAGAGGCAGTTTCTGTGAGCAAGGCAATAAAGATTAGGCTAGAAACAACTGCCTTATTTACAGGATTAACCCTGTAAAGTTAATTTTTACAGGATTAACCTTGCAAAGTGGGAAAAAAAACAAAACGAGATTTCTTCTAGCAACCAGTTCTATAGGTACGAACCGGCTGAATTTCACCTCTGTATTGAGTCCTTCTGAAGTTCTTCTGAGTAGACTGCTGGCAGTCCAGGACTTAAGCAATGTTGCTTCTGCAAGAGTATCTGAATATCTCTTTCAAGGCTATCTCCATGGCTCTCTACTACAGCAATGCTGTACCTGTATTTTAAAAAGCTTGTTGCTATTCTGTTGCAAAATTCCAAGGCTGGGTGCAGAAGCATTTTCTATTCACTGGATATGTATGTGGGTGTCAATTTCCTCTCCTCTTTGAATCTCCTCCATAAAAGCTACTATGACAGGTCCTTTACCATTCTGGGGTCTGACAGATTTCTGTCTCCCATGGCTTTGTTTTTGTTTTTAATTAGAGAAAAACCCTACTTGTGTAGACAGCTTGCTGCAAAACCTTGCATCGTCTTTATTTGTAAGATTGTAAGCACCATAGACATTCTGTCACAATAATACATGTCTGCAGCCATTATTTTGTTTAGAAGTGTCCAAACCTTCCAGGGTTGAGGTTGGAATCCAACAGTAGTAAACTGAGAACTGGTAGGGAGCTGTCAGACTCTCTTGAGTCAAAATAAAAGTGAACTCAGAACTAGTAGAGAGTCATCAGGTTCTCCAAGTCAAAATTGCAGTAAATTGGGGACCTTCTGACTTGATCTAGATTGGGCAGAATTTTTTTCAGCTTGAAAAAAAAAATCTTGCACGTCAAAATGAAAGTACTGATTGCACCCATTTGCACATCTAGAGGTCTTGTCTTCCATCGTATAACCGCAGTGGTTTAAACCTATTTCTTTTTTCACCCTCTTCTTACCATGAATTAACAGATTTCTTGCTCAACATAAAAGGGCTGAAAGGGAACATGTAACCCCCAAACCTGATTTTTGCTTCTGAGGTCTAAAAAAGAGAACACGAATTCGTGTATTTCAAAATTTCTGTATTTGTAATATGGTAAGGAATGTGTGTAATTATACTAGTTCAAAGAAACCACATCAAAATCGCCAATACATCATACGCGCAATTTTATCACTGCTGAGCATTTTCCTTTTAACTCAAAAAATTCTTTTTATTAGATTTTTATTCTACTTTTATTAGTTTATAAGTAATCACACAGCCAGCTTTCATGGCTAAGGTGAGACTAGAACACAGCACCTCCTGGTGCTTGGAGTGAAGTCACACAGCCAGCTTTCATGCCTAAAATGGGACTAGAACTCACCATCTCCTGGTTTCTAGCCTAATAATGCCTTAACCACTAGACCAAACTGGCTCCCAGTATGGCATTTTCCTTACACAGTTAATATGTTCAAATTGAAAAAGGGTTGTAGACTACATCATCATGCACACATCTCTTTTATTTCACATAAAAGTTCTGATTGGCTGAGTTTTCCCATTGCATACAGAATAAGGACTTACACCAAGGATGTGTCAGAAAAATAAGGATGGTGGCTCAACCATGCAATCAAAGCTTAATCTCTTTTTTTATATGCAGTGTGACAAAAAAGGACAGAGTTTCAACAAGTAAAAATCCAATAAGATTTGGATTAAAGTCTCACCAGCCACAACTTGGCTATACCAGTTGGACATGCTAAATAGGGAATATCTGAGAGCTTAAATTAATGAAGGCCAGTCTGGAACTTGATTGCACTCTTCTATTTTGGCAGATGCTGTGCTTCATGGCCAATCCTAAAAACCAAGAAACTATACTGGGGGGACTGAATTCCTTATCCTAATTTGAGCCACCAATCTTTGGGCATTTGCTTACCTGGGAAGTGAGAAAAGGCAGCCTGGGGAAATGAATGGGAAATGAGACTTTGGTAGCTCTTTAGAGCTTCCAGGCTCTAAAAATAGGATAAACTTATTGGTCCTCATTTATAATGCATGGAGAGAGTTGCATCACACCACGCACCTGCAAGCCTCTTATGCGAGGAGAAAATCGGTGAAATTAGAAAAGGCTGATGGGGTAGTTAAAAGAAGAAGCATTTTTTTTTCTTCTTCTTCTTCTTTCACATTCATGGCTTTTTTTGTCCCCTCTCTAGCATAAAGGAATCCAAAGAAACTTCATTAGCATCTAGCACTTCTTCTGCATAAGAGGCAGAAACTCAAAAGAGTTTCTGTTTGAGAGAGAGAGAGAGAGTTCAGTGATAGATGTGGGGGGCTTCATGGTATGGTGGGACTTGTCTTATGGCAGTGAATTATTGGGGTTGGGTCAGGCAGGAAAGATCAGGTCCAGTTAAACTGATTTATTGCTAAACAGCCAATGCACAGGATTCTTCTCAGCTAATGGTTTGCAGCCTCAAATTCAAATTCAAATTTATTGCTCACATACACAGTCATACATGGTACGATATGCAGTGAAATGCTTATGCGACTGCCTGTGACCGCAAGTAAGTTAAGGCAAAATGGAAATAAGTTAGGGATAGTTGGGAAGGTGGGAGTTAGATACATTCATGGTTCCAGTTGTAGTTCTGAGTGTTCTTGTGGTTCCTGGTTTAGTATCCGTATTGCCTATGGAAAAAAGCTTTTTCTCATTTTTTCTGTGTTTGCCTTCAGAGAGCGAAAATGCTTTCCAGAATGCATCATGGTAAACAGTCTATTGTTGGGGTGGCTGGGGTCCTTTGCTATCTTCTTAGCTTTGGTTTGGCAGCATTTATTGTAGATGGAGTGTATCTCAGGGAGTTTGCTGCGGATGATGCGCTCAGCTGAGCGTACCACCCTCTGTAGGCTTGTCTGTTTTGTGTGGTGCTATTCCCAAACCAGGTTGTGATGTTGCCCGTCAGGATGCTCTCTACAATGCAGGAATAGAAGTTCCTAAGCACCTTTGGTGGAAGTCTGAAGTCCCTCAGGAATCTGAGGTGGAAGAGACGTTGTCAGGTCTTTTTTACCATGGTGTTGATGTGGAAGGTCCATGACAGGTTCTTCGAGATATGCACACCGAGACACACTCCTTAGAGTTAGATGGGATATAATAATGGAATAATGGAATTCTAGGAGGGTAAGACTTAGGCTGCTTGTGGCTATGTAGGGATTCTAGGCTGATCCTCCTTTTAACTCCGTCCCCAGATTCTGCCACTCCTACAAGACCCCATCCTGTCCCTCTGTAACTTCTAGAAAAACCATCTGCAACTTCCAGAAGAACACTGAACAACTAAGACAGTGATTGCAGATACACTTCCATTCATTAATAAGAATTAGAAATTCTAATTAAGTTATTAATTATTAGTGAATTAAGATGTTAGCAAGCACATTCCTATTGTGATAGTTTTGTTTAATGGGTGCAGTTATATATAGTTTTATCAGAAATCATCAGGCCTGGCCACCTTGGTGAGAAGGAATCCTTCCTAATATATTTGATTATGGTTTTCTGCCCCTTTTTAGGGACATCAGGAATTGGCAGGGACACAACATAAAGATACTGTGTGGGGTAGGAGCAGAACCAGTTTCTATAGTAAAATGTAGCAAACGGACTTCTATGGGAGTTTTTCAGGACTTTGTAGACAGCATTTGTAGTATAGTATGGATTCCAGGGTCTCTTCCAACTCTGTTATTCTGTTAGTATTCGTATGTCCTGTATTACCACCCCATTATCTGTTTTGCAGATAATGGGGAAAAAATACCATTACTCCAATTCTTTGAAGAAATGTGTTCCACAAACTCAGATTAGAAAGTGGATTTCTCTTTTGGTAGAACTAAGTAGGTTATTTACAGAGGCTCCATCACAACTCACAGGTCAGTTTCCTGGCCTGGGAACTCAGATGACACAGCTGAGCAAATCACAAAGCATCTGTCTTCTCCTGGACTTGTTTGTAGGTCATTGTTCTGTGCCACAGGTCATCACTTTCAACCTGCTGGATTTTTTTGGGAATTAGCACAGTATCAGGCTTGATGAGCATCTCACTTAGTATTAACAACCAAAGAAGATTTTTCAAAATCCCAAGTTTGTATTCTGTTACGGACTGTGGTTCCTCCTCATTCTTCACTTACTTAAGAGCACCTTAAAGTGAAAAAGGGAAATGGAAATGTAGGAGGGAAATACAAGCTGCTTCTGTAGAGTTTATGCACTGGAGGTGGCTAAATGAGGAATCCAGCCAGTGAAATCCCAAATATTGGAATCGAAATAAAGGATTTCCTCTAACCAGAGCAAATTCATTCCTTAATCTGCATGATGTTCCTGGCACAGAATGTCCATATTTTATCTTGCATTGTTGCCTCTCATTCTACCATATTGTTCCAAGGAAAGAAGCTTGTTTAGAACAAGTCTTCTTTCTAGCATTGCATCTTGGTCAGATCCATAAAAGAAAAATTAGATTGCTGACTTGACTCCCTGCAAAGTCAGGGGCACAGTAATACTTTTTTGGGAAACTGCCTTCAATATAAATGGCTTACACATTTCACTGCATTTCGTATCGTGTATGACTGTGCATGTGATGAATAAAATTTGATTTGATTGGATTTGATTTGACTTGTTGCTTAGTGTCCGTTCAAAGTACAGTGGATCCCTAAAAAGGTACTTATGACCCTGTTTGAAGTTCTAAGGGCTGCACACACACACACACACACACAGACTCACTCATTCACTCACATGATCGGATTTTGGGTACTTGGCAACCACCTGGTTGCCAAGTGTCCCCAGCCATGTGATTGATCTTCAGTGTTTTTTGCTGATTTCCGGAATTTACTTCCGTTTTCTGGAAAGAAACACTCGTTGTATATCATGGATTCATTGAAACACCACAGTCTTGGCTTAACATTTTCTTAACGGCCACTTCCAAAATGATGGTAACATTGGTCATAGTCATATCTATGAAATCTGTTTAGTGAAAAGAAGGACTAGGGGTGACATGACAGCAGAGTGTTCCAGTATCTAAAGGGCAGCCACAAAGAGAAAGGTATCAAGCTATTCTCCAAAGCACCTGAAGGCAGGAGGAGAAGCAACGGATGGAAACTAATCAAGGATAGAAGCAACCTAGAACTAAGGAGAAATTTCCTGATACTTATAACAATTAATCAGTGGAGCAACTTGCCTCCAGAAGTTGTGAGTGCTCCAACACTGGAAGTTTTTAAGAAGATATTGGATCGTTTGCCTGCAATGATATAGGGTACTGGTGGCAAACCTTTTATTTACTGAGTGCCAAAAAGTATGCACTTTGCACGTGCCATCCACACTTGAGTACAGCTCCTCCACGTGTGCTGCATGTGCAACCGCACCATTTGTGCATGCATGCAGCTTTTGCACATAACAGTGCATGCTCGCTGCGTACAGGCACTTACGCACACATGAGCAATCGCATGTGCATGCGCAGGAGAGCTCCAAAGATCAGATGGATTTCCTGCTTTAATCGCGTGCATGCACAGCAGAGGCCTGAAACCAGCTGGGTCTCTGCAATCGTGCATGCATGCATGTGCAATGGTATGTGCATGCTCAGCTGGAGTTAAGTTTGCTGGCAGCTTGTATGCCCAGCAAGATGGCTCTGTGTGCCACCTGTGGCACCCGTGCCATAGGTTCGCCATCACGGATGTAGGATTTGATGCCTGAAGTTGGACTAGAAGACCTCCAAGGTCCCTTCCCTCAAATATTGGAACACTGCTATAATGTCACCTCCTAGTTCTTCTTTTCATTAGAGACATACCCAATTCCTGTAACTATTGTTTGTATGTTTTAACCTCCAGCCTTCTAATCATTTTTGTTGGTCTTCAGATGTTGTACCTTTGGAGGTTGCCAGCTTGGGGGTTTTATTGTCCTTTTATAAGGAACTTTGAGATGTTTTTATTGGCCATGGAGGCTTTAGAGAAAAAATAGTTTTTCTTTATATGGTTATCTGAGCAGGCTCTTTGAAAGCACGATAGCATTTATATTCATGGCTAGAAGACAGTACATATATCATGGCAGACATCTCCTATTTAAATGCACAGTTCCTTTAGGCCCATGTGGACTTTATCAAAAATGTTCTGTATGCAGTGTTTACATAACTGTGGTGGAGGGTATGAAGAAACAGAGCTGTGGCACTGCCTTAAATATTTCCTGACAAGGGGAAATTTAAAAGAGAACTTTTATCACCAAATTGCAGATAATGTCATGTTTCAGAAGCCAGATCCGAGAGAAAAGCCAGTGAGGTTTATAGAAGACCAGATTGCATTTTTAAGTAACTTAAAATAGTGTTTTGGTATCATTTGACATATTCTCACTGCAGGCAAAGAATCAGCAGCCATGCCCAGGGGCATTTATGTTAGAAAGCCGAATCGAAGAGACTAGGACAGGGATGGGCAATTATGGTTCCTTCATGACTCATGGACCGGCCCAGGAATTCTGGGAGTGGAAGTCCACGAGTCATGAAGGAGCCATAATTGCCCACCCCTGGACTAGGAAGATATGGCCACATTGACTGATGCCCTGTTATTGCAATGAGGGTAATTTGTCAAAAATAATAAAAAGCAGAGCAATCTCCTCTCCACAATCTTTTGTTTGTTTGTTTTTTCTCTTGTTGACTTTTCAATTCTTTCTTTAGAGAAATGACACTCTCCGTTTTCAGAGATGGGAAGGTATAAATTTAATTAGTACTATTTTTGTTGGTCAAAAAGATGTTTGTTGATCATGTTTTATCAGAGAATACACTTGATTTCCAATAAGTTGTTTTCTCAAACACTCATTGTGCTTTCCAATAATCCAGTTTGAACGTAATGGTTAATTGTGGTCCCACCCCACACCCAATGTGGATGAATTGTGGCGAGTTGTATTTTATACAACTTGGTGGTACAGTGGTTAGAGTGCAGTAATGCAGTACAGTGGTACTTCTGCTGTCTGCTGGTTCAAGTCCCATCAGGCTCAAGTTTGACTCAGCCTTCCATCCTTCTGAGGTGGGTAAAATGAGGACCCAGAGTGTTGGGGGCAATATGCTGACTCTGTAAACCACTTAGAGAGGGATGTAAAGCACTATAAAGCAATATATAAATCTTAATTGCTATTGCTATATTTTACAGTGTCTCCTTTGCTTTTCAACTTATGCTGAGGTGGCAGTTCCTTAAATGCAAAGCCAACATAAGACTTTAATTTTTAAGGTGTGATTAGATTTATTGCCAGTGTTTGTTGCAGCAGATCTTATTTGATAGATTTATATTCTTACTTTTCTCCAAGAGCTCAGGGTGGCAGATATGGTGATAATCCTTCATTTAATCCCCATAAGAACAAACCAGTTACGATTGGTTGGATGAAGAGACCGGCCTAAAGGAAGCCAGTGGATTTCTATAGATGAAGATAGATTTGAATTTCCTAGTCTAGTATCTTAACCATTACATTATACTGATTATGGAAACTCTTATAATAAGCTCTATTCACCTCAGGTGGTCCTCAATTTATGACCACCATTTAGCCCAAAATTTCTGTTCTTCAGTGAGACATTTATTAAGTGAATTTTAAGACCTTACCACAGCTGTTAAGTGAATCATTGTAGTTGTTAAGTTAGTAACATGGTTGTTAAGTGAATCTAGCTTCTCCATTGACTTTGCTTGTCAGAAGTTCACAAAAAATGGTCACATGACCCCGAGACACTGCAACTGTCATAAATACATGCCAAGTGTTTGAATATTGATCACATTGTTGTGGCCCGCCAGCTGCCAATGGAGCTGGTGGCAGACTTGGATGATGAAGAGGTTGGGGAAGAACTTGGACCAGTTCTGGAGCCTGGAGAAGGCTCTGATGGATGCTCAGTATTAGACACAGAGATAGAGCCAAGGCCGTCCAGCATTTCCCAGCCACTGGAGAGGCAGCTGCCTTTGGAGTCAGAGATGATTGAGGAGGAAGAACAACTGGGGCCTGTTCCAGATGCGCATATGTGCAGAGCAGATAGGGGAGGTGAACAACGGAGGACAAGGAGTCGACTTGGGAAGCAAAACAAATGTGGACGCTGAATGGCCCCTTCCTTGCTGGGGAATAAATAGGAGGAAAGGGAAGTGGTGGTCGTAGCAGACAACCGTTCGCATTTCTAGAAATTTTATTCGTTGTGTTTCGTGAGACAAAGACTGCCTTGCCAAAACTGAGGTTTGTTTATTTCTATGACTTAATTTGCAGCCTTTCAGCTGGGACTTCACAGCCTTGCCTTTATCATAAGGAGCTGATAAGGACTATTGCTTCAGTTAATTCATTGCAGGACTCTTGCCTGGACTTTCTGTTGGTGAATTCAGATAATTCCCAAGGTGGCAATAGAGAGAGATTTCTCTTTGCGAGGAGTCCATTTCTTTCTTCTGCGAAGGTTGGATCAGGACACACATGACTATGGAGATGCCGCAATGATTGTGTGAAAAACGGTTATAAGTCACTTTTTTTCGGTGCCACTGTAACTTTGAATGGTCACTAAATAAAGTGTTGTAAATCGTGTGCCAGTTTTCTATAACTAGCAATTTAACAGGGTCTTGTATGGAAAAAGACACTTCCACACACAGCTCTTTGCTCCTCTTATAATCAATGGTGTTTGGAGGAATTATGAAACTCAGATACACACACCACTATTGTGGCAACATTTCTTCCTCTGCTGGACTGTCCATCTTTTTTTCCAGATACTTTAAGCTGAGTTAGATGAATGGGTGGTGACATGACAGGGACATTTGTGGACTTGATCCGGCAGGCTGGATGACATCAGAAGATTGAGCATCACTGACCTAATCCTGTGATGTCACTTGACTCTGCCACCTGATATTACCGCTCCCTGGAGAAAGAACAGATGCTTGGCTTCCAAAAGAATATATCTTCTTCCAGTAAATATCTTCTGCCATTGGACAGAGCTGTCCTTTCCTGTGTACGGAAGACAAGTGGCCTTAGCTCTCTTCTTGGAAGTGATGGAAGAGAAAAGTGGCCCAAAGGTGCTTTTTTAAAAAGGCCAAGGACTTTTTTTGTTTACTTTGAAGATGTTTCGCTTCTCAACCAAGAAGCTTCTTGGATGAGAAGCAAAATGTCTTTGCGTTTAAAAAAAACACCTTTGGGGCAACCATGATCTGGATGACTGACAACTTCAAGAGACAAAGAAAAGATGGGTTACAGGCAGACTGGATGATCCTTCAGCAATCAGAGCACGCTGAAAAGGATCGCTGCTTGAGAGAAAGGCTCCCCCCAGGCGGGGAGGCCTTCCCAGTATGATGGCAGTTGGCGGCGTTTGGAAATGATAGTTGATGGCTCTCCCCAGCCGGGGAGGCCTCCACGCAGGCAGTAAGTACTCTTTCTGCTGGCTGGCAGAAGAGGCTGCGGAGCAAAGTGGAATTCAAAAAAAAAAATTCTAATTTGGAAAAGGCCTGAAGAGAAGAAGAATACCAAGAATGGTCAGGAGCTCAAAAAAACACATCAGAACGCTCTCTGACTGAGCCAAATAACTGGAGATACCAGCATAAGGCAGACTCTTTGATTGGCTCAGTCATAGGTCATCTGACGGGAGACAAGCCCATTCTTGGATTCTACTCTCAGCACAACGAGAAGGAGCGTATCAGGTAGGACCAACGCCCCTTTTCTACATCACACCGTGCCATATTGATGATGAGGAACAGGTGAAGCAGAGCTGTAGTGGAATGCCAAGCTTATAGGGATGGGGAGGTACCTTATTGGGAGCCCTGGTGGTGCAGTGGTTAGAGTGCAGTATTGCAGGCTAACTCTTCCCACAGCTCGGAGTTTAATCCTGATGGGGCTCAAGGTTGTCTCAGCCTTCCAACCTTCTGAGTTCGGTAAAATGAGGACCCAGATGTTGGGGTCAATATGCTGATGTCGCAAGCCGCTTAGAGAGTGCTGTAAAGCACTATGAAGTGGTAGACATAAGCCTAGAGCTATTGCAATTGCTACCTGACAGGACCCCCATTTGGCTAGCTATGCTGATTTGCTCTTCATTCAATGGACACAGGTGCCCCATCCTTGACGCGGTCATTTTTCACACTTCTACTCCTACAAATTAGGTAATAGGGCTGGAACTTTGAGAATATCTACAACTCTCCCCTCTTTTCTTATTTATTGTAGTTATTTATTTATTTTTCTTCTACAGGATTGTGGAAGTTCATTCACCGGATGCCAAGCACATCTTGGTGCTAAGGAGTAAAGATGCGAGCACCGCCCAGGCCTGGTTCTACGCTATCCACTCCTGTATCAGTGAGCTTATTCCCAAAGTGATCTCAGAGGTCAAAGATCAGCTGGGTAAAGCAGGAATAGCCGGAAGCCGAGAAATTAGGCACTTGGGTTGGCTGGCAGAAAAGGTAGCGCCAACTTTTTTTCATCTTGTCTTCAACAGCTCCCTTGCATGTGCTTGAATTCTTAGTTTGGTATTAAATAATTAAAGCGGTTAATTAATTTTCATTCTTGGAATGATGTATGTGCCACTTCTACAACTTAATTGGGAGTGGCTTTAAAGTAATCACACGGCTTTCTTTTATAGAACCTCCATGATGCATATTTAACTTTGTTAAACACCTGGTTGTGGTATTTGCTTTCACTCTGTAAAGATAGGTGCTGTAAAAGATTAATTGAAATGAACAATTTGTCATAGGTACTCCTAAATGTTTGTGTATAACTAACTGTACATTCATTCATTCATGTACACCCTAAGCATATACAAAGGACGGGCATTTCCTCCAATTGTGGTCCTGACCTCACTCCATTCACCTTCGCTGTTAACATTTTTGCATAGTGAGTGGGATATTTTTGTCCTGATAGTTGCATATGCATAATAGTTGGGTTGTCCACATTAGCTGGAAGATCCATGGCATGAAACATCTTCATATAAGAAGAGACCGGACAGCCATTTGTCTGGAATGGTATAAGGTGACCTGCTTGAAGATCTCAGCTTTGCTGGCTGAGGAATTCTGGGAGTTGAAGTCCACAAGTCTTAAAGTTGCCAAGGTTGGAGACCCCTATTCTGCATGATCTAATCATGACAATTTTCTGCAACGTTAATGTGTACTTTCTGTTTATGAATGGTTGTCTACAAATGGAAACTAAGAAAACAACAACAATGAATATGGCTGACGCAAACCCTCTTTTTAAGTTAATGTCTTTTCAGCTGTGATAGCTTCCTAACCCCCAGCGATAAGCCTTTCCATTCTGGCTTTTGAATCCCCCTTCCCAACTCCTTGGTGCAGAAGTCTTCAGGCCTTTCATGTTTGAGATCCCCTCTTCACACAATGATTCACCATCTCCTTGATCTTACTTGTCAGAGCATGATATGATGATATTTAGTAGAAAAGTATCAGTAATATATCATTTTCAGCAGTCCTGAAAAAAACCCTCAGTTCTAAGCAACTTTGTGAGGCCTTGTATGCTTTTTTTAATGTTGATCATAAAGAGCATCTTGAGGTCTTCAAGATTTCTTTGCTAATTTTGGCACACACTTATGTAGGCTCTTATTTATTCATTACCACCTGAATTTTACTTTTCCTCAAGGTACGTAAGGCAGGATATATTCCCTCTCAGAGATTCCAGGTGGCTAACAAGAATAAAAACTCAATATAAAAATAATAAAAAAGCAATAATCCCCCACCCTCCTTGACAACAACAATCAAATGAGCCATTTGATGGCCTCCATCCCACTATGGGGTCTTAGGCCCTTTGGCGCAAAACCAGGTCTTCAGGACCTTGCAAAAAAGAGTGTCAAAGTATGGGCCAATCTTTCCTCCATAGAGTTGATGTTCCTCAGAGAAGGAACTAGCATAGAGAAGGCCCTTCTTGATCCTGCTAGATGGGCCTGCTTAGGAGAAGCAACCCATAGTGCCTCCCCAGTCTGATGGGTCAGGTAGATGTGATTGGGAAAAACTGTAACCTGGTTCTGAGCAATATAGGGTTTTGAAGGTGACAACCAGCACCTTGAATGGTTCTTTTTGTCCTCTTATCAATCCTGTGAACGAGGTTAGCCACTATTACTCACTGAGATCCCTGTCCAAGTGAACCTCCCTCAAATTGTAAGAAGCGCAAACTAATAATTTTTGTTACTGTGCCAGAGTCTATGCACCAATTAAGAATTGTACTGTATCTGATGAATCCTAGTTTTTAAATTATTAGCCTGTAAGAAATGAACAAGGAATTTACCGCCTCCAGAAAGATATAAACTACAGCTGATGGGAGCAGAATAAGGAGAACTATTAGTTGCCTACCTTTGAGTTAAGATGTTTTATTATGCTTGTTGCCAAAAGTAAATGTTGTGACCCCTCCAGAAATAGCATCTGTAGGTTTTTCAGTGTAAAATACTGGCCTTCTCTTGAGGAAAAAAAATAGGGTTTGATTAATTAATTATACAAAATGTATCTGTCTTTATTATTACCCTATAAAACAGAATACACACTGGTTATGTAAATGGATACTGTGAATTTTAACAAGTTTTTTTTAAATGATGCATTTATTATATTTTATGTAATGTGGTTGGCTTTTCAGGGATTGCAGTTTGAGATGGATAATAGTAAAGTTTTGGGATTTTCAATTGTTCTTATTGCTCTGAGTTTCTGGATTCAGCATTCTTGCAAAACAAAGTTTGCCTTTATTCCTTGAGATTATTTTAGAAGGCAAGGAACTGGATGGTACACTGAACTGAAAAGTGATGCCAGGGGGGATATGAGTGACCTTTATTAGGTATGCATTCTATGTGTCTGAAGATCAACTTAAAGTATAAATGACTAGTGCCACACAGACCTTTTGAGAGGTCACCTTTGGGTAGACTTTATGAAAAAATATCAAGAATATCTTTCCTACAAGATGAAAGGATTGGGGGAGGGGTGGGTTGGTTGGTTGTGTTTTTGTTTATTAGTCTAGTATTAATCATAGAATCCAGAATCAAAATGCAGAAGAAGAATACAAGAAGTGGTAATTAAAGCTTTAAGGTTTCTCACCCTGATTATTTAGCTAGTGACTAGAAAAGAGATTATTAAAATTGATTTTACAGATGTTATAGGGCTGGGTCACATCACATTTCTTGAACCATATGATTGTGGGTCACTTGGAAGGACCAGGTGATAGAGAGTGCTACAACCTTGAAAAAGTTCATAAGATTATTTTAAATATAATTAAAATTACATTAAATAAACGTAGTTAGCTTGTTTATTACAAACGAAGGTGGAGATACATGTCCCAGGATAATATTGCAGGATTCAATCTGGGCGGGTCATCGAGACCAGAGGTTTTGTCTTCCGAGCTTTCGGACTTGTTCTGAAGTCCATCTTCAGGGAATTTCTCTCTAACAGAGTGTGTGCTGTTCTCTGTGTGGTATTTATAGTGCCTGTTGTAAGTGGCTTTTTAGACTGTTGATTAGGGTGTGTTGTTGGCTGGTTTTTAAGTCATCAGCTGTCCTTTGCTTGTGCTGCCCAGCCCTTGCCTTCTACGTACTTGATAGGCTGGTGGTATTGACTAACAAGGGGCTTGTTTCCCAGGCTTCAATCATTTCCCTGGCTGTTTTTGTGCCTGCTCGTCCAACAATCTTGGTAGCTGTAAAATGGAATGTGTGTCCTTGTTCATTGCAGTGTGAGGCAACCAATCAGTTCAGGTCTCCTCATCTGACCACTCACTTTTTTTCTTGCCATATGGTGGAAGGCTTCCTACCCTTCTGCCCTACATGGTCACAAGGGCGATCCATCAGGGCATTTAGTAGATTACACCAGTAGATTACATTGGAAGCTTCTCCCACCTCCAAATGATCTTTACAGTGTATAATTTGTCCTCATATGGGGGGGGGGGGAGGAAAGGGAAGGAAGGAAGGAAGGAAGGAAGGAAGGAAGGAAATCACACTGGTTGGTTAATTGAAGGGTACTGTTGACACAATGATGCAGAATGCAGATTTATGGCTTGTGTGATAGGAGAAGGGAAAAAAAATCTTTTTTGGCCTCCCTTGGTCTTTTATAACTTCTTTTTTTTTTCATTTTTAGATGAACTACATCACAGAGAAAATTTATGAGCTGTGAAATAGGAAGAAGAACTTAAATACCAGGCAGGGCTTCATTTAAACTATAGTATAGCAATGAATTCCACATTCCCTTTTTTCCTTAAGAACAGCCAAGATTACAAGTTTAGAAGCATATGTTCCTTGATCTAAAAATAGACCTTGGCCTAAAAATAAACCATTGTTTGCTTGATGGTTTTTATGACTTTAGCATAGATGTAAGCACCTTTGTGGGACCCCAATGCTACACTGTACATTTGTCAACAGTTGAAACTCAAAAGAAGAGTGAAGCCATATCAGAAGATCTGGGTTTGAGAAGAAAGTTTGATCATTTACTTTCCCTTTCTTTTTAATGGTGAATAATCTTATTTTAGGGCGCATTCACTACATTTTTTAAATAATTTGTACCTTCAAAAAGGGCAGGAAAATATGCATTCAATTTTTCATAATCACAAGCACAGAAAGCATTATTGGCCATAAGAAGGGACTTTAGGGGATCAGCATGGCTTTGGGATTGCATCCCCCCCCCCTTTCAATTTCAAATTTATTGGTCACATACACAGTCATACATGGTACGATATGCAGTGAAATGCTTACGTAATCGTGGGTAAGTTAGGTAGGAAGGGAGGCTGGGGGTTAGAAAAATAGTTAAGGGTAGTTGGGAAGGTGGGAGTTGGATGCA
>JAEANM010010087.1:0-15991 GCA_017656035.1 Myanophis thanlyinensis
TGGTGTAATATTATTTTTATTGTTTCTTTTTTGTTTATGTTTTGTTTGTTATTATCAATAAAAAATTAAAAAAAAAACCAAGGTTTATGCTTAACAATTTGGCTAGATTTCATGGAAGAGAAGTGTTAGTCTTTCTCTTTTGTGTATTACCATTTCACAATGCTGATGGAAAACTGGGGGGAAAGTGAAATAAATACGAAGGTGGGGACCCATTCTCCATTCTATCAAGAGAAGAGCTGAAAGATTAAGAGAAGTGCTCAGGAGCCAGAAGAACGGTACAATAATCTTGGTACACGGACACAATAATTGTTTCTTGAAAGGCCTCTAAATGCCTCTTGAATCGCCTGTAATCATGACAATATTGTAAGGAGATCATAATCATGATAATGAACACCAGATGGGTGGGCAGGCAAGACGTTGCCAGGATGAAGCTAAGCAACAGCCAAGCCTGCAGGAAACAGCTCTGAAGGTGGAAGAAAGCAGGAGAAAATGCAGGACTTAGCATGGAGAGGTCGGAAGGGCAGGTGAGGCACAGTAATAGATTTCAGGATAAGAACATTCCCCAGATTGGGAACATCCACAACCACTCAGCCCTGCTGCCTTTTCTCAAGATTACTGACTGGTCTGGATAATGTGATCAAGATGTAGCTTTGGGATTGCTTTGAAGTACAGCTGTTGGCTAATACTGCAGTTGTTCAATGGCAAGATTGTAAATAGCCCAGAGTGCTGTTTGGGATGATTTGAGAATACTAATAGTTTAGTTTCAGAGTAGTTCATTTTTCATCTTTACAAGGTGTTCAAAGCTCTCTTGGAATCTAATGGGTATCAATAAAGGAGAATGTTTGTAGCTCAGGGTTGAAATGAGGTGCTCATTTGTGCTCTCCCTCTTGGTTGTTTTCTTGCATTATCCAAACTAGATAACATCATCAGTACTGTCTGCAAGGAAACAACCATGCTCAAAGAGCACTAAAGATTCCTCAGTCCAATGGGTGCTCTCAAAAGGATTACTGCATCATCTGCATACAGTAGTGTAACAATATGTCTCTCTGCTACTTTGGGTAGATGGGAATTTGGGTTCTTCAATTGATCTACAGCATAATTGATAGAGAAATTAAAAAGAGAAGTGCCAACCTGCAGCCTTGCTTTACGTATAGTTGGAGTTGGTACAGTTGGGGTTCCTTGAGAGGTGCATCTAATCTTAACCATTGAGTCTTCATGCAATGCATAACAAATTAGAAACAGTTGGTGATTCATGTGGCTTTATACATTTGTTCCATAGCTTAGTCCAAGATATAGAATCAAATGCTGGCTTATGATCAACAAAGGCTGCATAAAGTGAA
Source organism: Myanophis thanlyinensis (assembly GCA_017656035.1). Classification (NCBI taxonomy): domain Eukaryota; kingdom Metazoa; phylum Chordata; class Lepidosauria; order Squamata; family Homalopsidae; genus Myanophis; species Myanophis thanlyinensis. Next base: position 1,341 of record JAEANM010010087.1, read on the forward strand.
GCAAGTCTCAGAGACTTGTATTTCCTGATAAGATATTAAAGTATAAAGTATTCAGCAATAGTTGGATGGTCTTCTCCCCAGATACTGTAGTTCTTCTACCAATAGAGACTTTCTTCCTGTTTTCTCCAATCTCTCCAATCTCTAAGCTTCCCTGAAGATGTACTGCATAACAGTTTATAATATTAAGGACACTTATAGGTCAATAAATGCAGGGTCAGTCTTATATTCCCTTTCTTATGAATCACAATGATTGCTAGGCCTTAATCTTTAGGCCTAGGGCTAGAATTGTCAATCATTGTGAAGAGTGGTGTCAGCATAGAGCCCCAGCATGCTGTATTATTTTTAATTAACTCAGGAGTAATAGAAACTGCACCTACCTTTCCTTATTTAAGTTTTGGCTAATATTTTTTTTTTTTTAAAAAAAGACTAATAGAGATAAAGACCATGATTTGATTAAACAAGAACACTGCCTAGGATTCTCTGCTGCTTGACTAATGATATTTTTTTGCTCTCTAACTCAATCTCATATGATTTTTATACTGTTATTTTTGATGATTTTTGTACTCTTGGGGGTAAATGGTAGATTTCTCATTTTGATTCATTCTAATTTTTCCTATATGTGAGTAAAGAGCAGTCCTGTAGAGGTGGTGACATGGAATGTAGTTATCTGTCTTCTAAGACATCTGTTTAACTAATTGTAACCTAATTCTATGCAAGCAAAATAAATCTGATAGAGAAAAAGCAGTGTGCTGAAATGCACAAAGAAGCATAAGTCATTGCAGCAACTCCGTGGAAGAGAAGGAAACTTAAGAGGAGAATAGATACACAGGAAATAGTGGAAACATATATATTTCAAGGAAGAAATTTGTATCATTGGAAAAAGCTGTATAGTAGTTTCTTGAACCATCCCACATATTTTGACTTGTCATTACCCAACTAGGTAACATCATTGGTACTAGAAGGGTTTGCTGCTCTCTGTTTATATACTAGTGGTTTGCCCTGTCAGTGGTGGTATGACTGTTCTTGGTTGCTCACCAAAACCCACTCCCTTGTAGCACTGATGATCTTGCCTAGATCAGTAATGAAACATCTGCAAAGAAATAAGCAAGCTCGGAGAGCACCAACCCCACAGTTCAACTCTGAGCAAAACATATTCTCTTCTATTGGCAGAATTAGGTGTCTAAAATAGGATGCATTTTGTCCCATCCATTCCAAGACCCAAGAAAAAAACAAATGGAATTTGTCTTTAGTTTGTTGGAGATATGTGGCTAGTAATGGATAGAATTTTTGAAGGCTGTATGTTTCTCAAGTTTCTGGTGCACTCACATTTAATGTTAAATGCAGGAGTCTTTGCAAAACAATTGCCAAAAAATCCACACATCTTTTCTTTCGTCTGGGCTTTTAAGAAAAATTAAAGTGGGCCACCGGAAAACATGCTGAATTATAACACAAGGGCTTTCATTCAGCATAATCAGTAACTGCTGCATATGATTTAAAACACATCAGCACTTCAATTTAATGTTGTGTTATATAGTTTCTATGACCCTTAGTTAAGCACCTGGAAATATTTATTAGTAATTGCTGGCCACTCAGGTGATAAACAAAGGACCGCTCACAATTATCAGAAAAATAATTGAGAAAAAGAAAAAAAATCAAATCCAACAATGTAAGTGGTTATATGTCAAATGATGAAAGTCACTAAAGGGACAGCTTTATCTCAACTGATCACTGCAGCTAAAGACATGACATCTTTATCAATCTAATTGGTTCATATACAGAGTGATAATCTTGAAACTGCTTTTCCTGTATTTTGTGTCACAATGTTTTGTAATATAATCACATGGCTTTGGAATGCTGATGAATATTAATGTGATGGGCCATGAGCATCATTCCTCATAAAAAAAAAATCTTACCCACAAAGTACAAAGTACAACAGTTGTTGTTGTTGCTATCATCTGTTCTTGTTCTGTCTGTCCTTCTATCACCAGATATTAACCTCTAGAGCAGTGTTTCTCAATCTTAGCAGTGTTCAAATGTCTGGCAATGCTGGCTGGGGAATTCTGGGAGTTGAAGTCCAAAAGATTTTAATTTGCTAAGGTTGAAAAACACTGCCCTAGAGCAGGAATATCAAACTTGTGTCATCATGGCATCGTCACATGAATTATCATTGCATTTTTCCCTTTGCTAAACCAGGCATGGGGGTGGCCAGTGACTGATGCATTATGATGTCCATGAGTTTGACACCACTTCCCTAGAAAATCCTGCAATTTACAAGCCCAGGAAGTGACATTATGTAGAAATCAGATGGCTAGTAAGAGTTTCATCACTTGATTCCAAGATTTCTTTAGTATTGTTATTCTTACTCCAGGAATTCAGTTGTTTCAATCTGGATCTTTTTATTAGACCAAAATGGCTTGTTGTATCAGTGTCTGAATAGTTTCTCCAAGGCCATCTCTGTGGCTGCCTACAGTTGACAAAGAAAGTGATCCCTTATAATGTTGAGCCCAAATTGAAATATCGTAGAAATGCAGCGATCATTAGAATATATTTGCCAAATGTTGAAAATACAGCTTTCTTTTAATCTGATTTCCTGATTTATTTGTAAGATTATGAACTGGATTCACCTAACATTAAAAGTGATCCATAATTTTTTCAATCATAGATTTACCAAGAGTCACTTTGTTTGAGATAGGTGGCCATATACATTTGACAAATAAATGAATAGTAAATAAATTTACACAGTGTTAATGGAATCAGACTTTGGTTTATAACTAAATAAATTAAACATGTATCATTGTTATAGATTAAACTATTATGTTAAATTCTGAATCTAGGCTTTTCAGCTTGGGATAATGATGACTTGCTTGTAGACGGTAGACATACCAGTCTGGATATAGACAATCCATCTTAAAATCTTTGCTTCTAATAAAATATGGAATGATCTTGCTATGAACAACAAAATTAGAATGAAAAGCTTTAATCATTTGCACCAACCAAATTCTGTAAACACAGCAGGGAAAAAACTCACAGTATACTTCATAACTTACTGATTCTTATCCAACCCAAGACATTTCTTCAATAAAAATGTTTTAAAAGGCATGCTTTGAAACAAAATAGTATTAGAATAAATGTTTGACAACTGTTTTTACACAGCTTTTGCTTTAACTAGAATTTAATAAGTAACAGTACAACAATGAAAAACAATGAACCACACTTGTTTACATGGTCTGGGAATACTTTTCCTCACTGAACCCTTGAGCAAAACATTCTCTGAGTAACCTAGCTCCTTCATGTTGTAAGAGCCATGGGTATTGAATTCTGATTGATATTATTATTATTACATTTTTTGGTATTAGTTTTACTATTTACGATCAGTTTGCTGATCATAACTTTTATAGTCAGGTAGGACTAAATTAGAATCAACTCTAAAAAAGAATAGATACTACAACTATGAAGAAGATTTATCAAAGAAGACAGCAAGTTTGGTTTGGTGATTAAGGAACCACACTAAAAATAGCAGACTATGAGTTCTAGTCCTGCCTTAGGTATAAAACCAGTTAGGTGACTTTGGACCAGAAAGTTTCTCTCAGCCCTCACTTCGAAAATTTTGCTAAGAAAATTTCAGAGTAATTAAAAAAAAATCCTATCAAAATGAAAAAAAAATCAGCAAAACTAAATACCCCTTAATGCTGAACCATTAAAAATAGCTACAAATGGCAGCCTCAAACAAACATTTAATCATACTTTTCCTTGAGATGTCTATGGAGATTCTCAGTCATCCAGGTCATGGTTGTCCCAAAGGTCAAGGTCCTTTTTCAAGAGGCAACTAAGGTTTCTGTTTTTTTTTTTCTTTTAAGCAGAAAAAATTCTTACCCAAGAATCAAAACTGCTTCAAAGAAAAAACAGAAAGTCCAGTTTTCCTTGAGATGTTTTTCATTGGGGACTCTATTAGAATTATGTCTGTAATGTCAAATTCAACATTTGCTTTTTGTTGAGTGATTCCTGGTCTTTTCTTGGCAACAATAAAGAAATACTTCGCCTTTATCTTTTCAATTTCCCAGTCTATCCTATAGCCCTGGGATTTTCCAGAGGTCCTTCATCCACATACTAACAATATCCAATCCTATTTCATTATGGCATTGATATAGCTGGCCTGTTAATAGTCTGCTGTGAGAGGTCTGGTGCTAAAAATTTGCCCCTGAGTATCTGATTGCCTGGCCAGGGTTATACTCATCACTAAAATTCTTACAGTTTTAATAACCTAGTTGTTTAGCACAGAGACTGTTACATATTTTCTCGGAAAGGAGAATGGAAAAAAGGTGTATTGATGAAATCTATTTCTATTTTAAGAGCTTTTTATATCGGCCAACTTGGCAAGAGACTCCATACTTATTTTTTCATTAAATCTCTAATTCTTGTCAGAATGGCTTACTAACAGAAAAAACAAAAGGAATGTTCAAGAAGAATCAATTTCATTCATATCTCCTCAGTTCTAACAATATTGTCAGCAGCATTTTAAGTCATTTCAGGTTTCCTTGCAGGCCATGGATAATTTTGTACAGTTCATCCCTTTTAAAACACACACGGATGCACAAATAATATTGAAATGTTGAGCTCGATACTGATTTATTTCTTTCGCAATGAGGTTTCTTAAAATGAGACAACAGGGAAAACAGACATGCTAATAAACAAAAATAAGCATCATGTGATTGATATTATTTATATGAATGTTATTTATAGGAATGAAAGGTAGATTAAAGGTTAACAGTGATTTTCTCATGAACAAGATGTAACTAGGTGTTGATTAAAGACAGACGGCACAGTGACTTAAAACTGCTAATGTAAAACATGCAATATGCAGCGTAGGAGTTGAAAAGAATACATCTGGGCCAGATCAAAATGCCAAGATAAAAATGTATGGCTCACAAATCCGGAAGATAAATGGCTGTTTTCTTTTTCTAGCATTATATAAAGTTCTTAACAAAGGTGTATTATAATTTTTTTTCCTCTCCAGAACTTTAAATTTAAAGCTGTTTACCTGAGTTGATGAGTTACATACTTAAAGTGATGTATAAATTAAGAAGTGTGAGAACATTGGTTTGTGTCAGTAACTGGAAAATAGGACTGCATTTTGTTTCCACCTCCAGCTCCGTGCTGAAGTGATTTTGAATAAATCTCATTTTCAGATTTGAATGTACAATGGTGTTTTTTTTTTTAAGGAACTGCTTATGACAGTAGGAAGATTGTAGTAAAGATTTTTGAGACTTCAGTTTTCAATTAGATGTTGAATGTCCCTTTGTCTACCTGTGTAATAATCACTGTAGTATACGTGATGTAGTCTTTTCTGGTTATATTGAAAGTAACAAGCTGAAATGGCCAGGCAATTATTTTTGATGGAACAAAAATGCCTGATTCTTTTCTCAGTTTAGCCTCTAATATGCTATTGTTCACACCATTTTGGAACAAGGAGATATGACAGCATACTAGTACCTGGGGCCATTCTTCAACATAGCATCTATGTTCCTTATCAAAGGAAATGACACAACTTAACTGAATTCATTAATTGGATCAAATGGCAATACGGATTTTTTTTTGCAACAAGTTTTTCTCTCTTATGCAAAGCTATAATTTAAAATAGTCATGTATTGTCAATGTGCCAGGACCTGCTATTCACACACAAATGGCCTAGTGGGGTGTTCCCAAGAGGATATTGTGATAAATCACAGACACGCCAATTAAAATGGGATATTTATTGTGTCAATCAGGGGGTACCTTTTTAGACTGCTTTAAAACAGGAAAGAAAGTATAATAAATGTTTTATGCTCGGTACTTCCTTTTCATATATTGGTCTGCTGGTATTGAAGTTTGGTCTATAACCAGGAATACAATAGAAATTTGGTTGGTCATATTTCATTTCATGCTTCAGATGCCATCGACTTCAACAGCAGACTGAAATATTTTGTTTTTTTGATTACCAGCTTTTATTTATAAACATTTTTTTTAAAGAAAAAAGAAAAGAAAAATGCATGTGGCTGTATAAGAATATTGTGGGAGAAATATTTTAGTTTGTTTAAACCAGAGATCAGCAATATTTCATGAAGCATAAATTGAATTATTGATCAGTACCTCAGTTTAAAAAAAAAAAGCCTGAAAAAGGGGAGAGATTTAGAGTCCCTCTTTATAGATGTATGTATATATTACAATATGCATTTAATTACTTTCCAATTTATTGATTGTATTATAGCATAGGCAAGCTAATAGGTATGGCATGGCATGGCATGTATATGCCACCTTTATTTTCACAAATAACTCCAGGCAGTGAACATATCCAACATATCTTCCTCCTCCTATTTTATTCACAACAACCTCATGAGGTGGGTTGGGTTGAGAGAAAGTTACTGGCCCAAGGTCACCTATCTGGCTTTTTTGGCTAAGGCAAGACTAGAACTCATGGTCTTCCAATTTCTAGCTTGGTGCCTTAATCAGTAGACTAAATTGGATCTATAAGGTGAGACCGGTGAGATGATGGGTCTGAATAGAGTGATATCCCTGATGTAAAATAAAGGATAAACAAACCAGGTTTGAAGTTGTTACATTCCTTTAACTGCTAATTAAAAGTCTTGAATTTTTGCAGTATTTGTTATTTAATACTTTCACTTTCTTGTTACAGCTTACAATATTCTTGTACTTGAATGTTTCTTTTAAAAAAATCTGATTGATCTATAACTGAGCTAGCACTTTCCTTTTGTTTGGAAAAATTTGGGTTATTAGCTATAATATTTAGATTATTAGCTTGGGTACACACAGTCATCACAGAATCCATTACCCAAGTCGTTACAACACAGGAGGCTAATGGAAAAGAAATCAAAACACAACAAATGACCCAGGAGATTACAACAAAGGACCCAGGATTCCACAACAAAAGAACTGGCAAGGCCATCACACAACCCATTACCCAAGCCGTTAAAACAGAGGCGGCTAATGGAAAAAAGATCACTACAACATAAACGACCCAGGAGATCACAGCACAAGATCCAGTTTATCATCACAACAAAACTCACAAGGCCATCACACAGCCCATTATACCAACATTAACTCCATCAACCAATCAAGGGGCAGCAGCACAGCCAACCAGCTCAGCACACCAGCCCCCCCCTCCCCCCCAGTATTTATAGAGAGACGGCAGCTCTGATCATACACTGCTCGCACTGGCACGAAGCAGAAAGCACCAGCCTGAGGATAGCGAGTGGGACCTCGCCAAAACATCGCCAAGATACTCTTAATCTTATACAGGAAAAGACCCAAACACACCTAGACCTACATAACCTGTGCCTGTGAAAATCTATGAATACACACACACACACACACTTAATTATTACTTCAAGGGCTTTTTGAACTGCATCTCAGCAGTGTCTTATGTAGTTCAAGAAGAAAAATATTTAAACATTGGTTGATTTAAAAAAATGAAAGTCAATCAAGGAAAAGCTGATCGGTCAGTTCACCTGCAATTGTTGAAATGACATCCCTTCTTTTTGCAATAATATTATTGTGATCGTCTGTGATGTTCCATACAGCTAGATATCAGATTGATGATCCATTGTTATTAGTTTCCAAGCTGAAATCAATAAAAGGAAAAAAAGAAATAAAGAATAAAAGTTTGATTCTTAGTGGCCTATCAATAACAACAAATTTTGAATTATGATTTGTGTGCTATCTCAATCGTGAGATACAACACAAATCATGATACTTATTTTATCTGGCTAACAAGCTATGAGAAGTAGAGAGGGTTTTTTTTAATTTTCAGAAATGGCAGCTTTTATTAAATGCCAAAGTAACATGGGAACAATTCAAAGACATTTTGTTTCTGGAGGTCCCATTATATCGCATGAAAAACAGCCTTTTATCTCATAATCTTTCTTACTTCTTACACTTCTCATACTGTCTACTTTCTTTTGTTTGCCTACATGTTTTTTCATTTCTTTCCTTTAAAAAAAGAACCTTCTGATCAAGTTAAATTCTTTTGTATTTCTCTGGGTCAAAACCATTAGGGTAGAATGAAAGCAAGGCCATTTGAAAGAGATTTTTAAGGACTTCTAAGGATGACACGGAAATCTTCCTTATCAATAGATGTTCTTAGAAAGTCCAGTTCATTCATATTCTTTCAAAGGCCACTCCTATTAAGAGACACAGATACAGCCAGCTTTTAAAAATAATTTCCAAAGCCACTGGATTTATCTAGATCAGGGGTTCATATAGTTTGTAGACTGTAAATTGACAGGAAAAACATATTAGCTGAACGTAGCATTTTTTTCACCTTTTGGAAACTAATTCCAAATTGCACTTTCCTCAAAACATGACCACAGATTTGGAGCAGAAATGACTGTAGATCATATAATGTGCAACATTTTAGTACATGAATGGGTGAATGAATAGTGTCTGTCACCATATAGACCTCATTCTTGTTATGAAAAAATCCCTTGTTATGAGAAAATGCCTCTCTTATTTATAAGAAGGCATGCACAGGATTGCAACAAATGTAAGACTGTTACGTGTATGTTTATATATGTGTGAACGTTTCTTGAGATTACCTATCACAGAAGGTTTATGATCTGTAAAAGGTCTGAGGAAGACCTTGTTCAAGATCTTATCACCAGAAGAGATGAGACAACATGGCCCAGAGACAGCTGCTATGATGCCTTCAATACTCTGGAACACACAGCTATCTTTGTTCTTAGGATTCTTTCAATTATCTCCTTTTTAGGTAGGCATTAGATATTTTTTTAAAAATTAATATCATCTTAGATATAGTGAAGGGGGAGAAGACATCTCAAAATCTCAAGATGTCTTCATTTATGAAGGAGTTAAAAATCAGACCTCTAGCTGCCAATCTATTACTTAACCCCCCCTCCCAATTATCAAATGGTCTTTTCAGTGAGCATGTAATTCTTATTCTTTTATCTCCCATCTCTACAGAGATAACAAAAATCACTCCAACCCCAGAGGGATGTTGGAAAATCAGAAGAAAACAGCAATCTAGAGAAACATTGAACTATATATATGAATTAGGCTCAAATGGATTAATCTGAATGGTGTCCTTAGTTCTATTTCATTCTACTTGAAATCTATGTCCGTGTGGGTTTCTGTGAGAAATTCATTATAATACAGCAATTTCTTTTGTGGTCCTTTGTCCCATTGTCCTCAACTCTCAGTTAGCTCTTTAACTTTAATCTGCATAATGAATTATTTGTTATTTCTTCTGAAATCAATATTCTCATTCTGACACAGCATTTAGCGTACTTCCAGGGAACAAGGGTAGATTTCATTAAAATGAGGACACATCTATTTTGACATACTGATTCCAGCTCTGCCTTATAGCTATTTGATGCAATCTCGCAGTGCAAGGAAAAAGAAAGAAATTGTGAAATGTTTTTGTTATTTGTTTTCTCTCTTTTTCCTCCCCTATGGGGACCCATGCCTACCAAATATCCTGGCCACTCTGCTAGTTACAGAAAAGGTAAAAAAAAAACAACAATTTTTTTCTTCCCACTAAGTAAAGGTGCAGAGAGAAATATCCTCTATTTAAAAAAAAAAAAAAGAATGGTATCCCACCCAGGATGGTGGCCAAGAGCCATTAGGGATAATATGAAGGACGGAGCCAGTTTGGTATAAAAGTATTGCAGATAAATAAATAGCTGTTCTGTTGCAGTTAAAATCTGGATGACATGCACGAGAACAGGGTCCCTGGTTTGGCAAGAGTCTTTGTACACTTGCAAAGTTCGTCATCAATGAGACAAAAATAACAGAAAAGTGAAACCATCTGAATGTGAGAGCGAGCGAGCAGAATGGATAATTCTGGTGGGTCACAGCTCTTTTGAGGGCTTAGCTAGTCTTTACCCTGGTGTGTTCAATCGCATTTGCGGTGCTGAATTAATATCAACATTTCTTTCTCTTTTTTTGTCAGATTGGCTGCTTATCTTCGAGAACTCCATGGCAGGCCGTACAATATACTCTCTGTTCAATTATATACCTGGAATTACCTTTCTCATGGACTTTCAGATAAGGAAGAATTTCATTCAATATTGTGGAGTATTTATTCACATGTTTAGTGCACCAACGGAAGGGGGGGCACCATAGAATTTTTTTTCTCCCTTAACTCTTTTACTGCAACTCAGCTTTATCTTTGAGCATTTATTGAGTCCTAATGTCTTGTCATTTCAGCAATGGAAGGCTCAAGGCTCATATCACTGTTGGGCTATGCTGACTCTAGTGTCCTCCATGGCTGGTCTTGAAGCTGGATCCTCCATTACTGCACCTGAAGGACTGAGATTACAAGCATATAGTTCTCTCCTCTAGAAAATAGCATTCTAGATAATGATTAATTTGTTTTAGGTTTTTATTTATTCAATTTATATGCTGCCTGTCTCACCTACAGGTGACTCTAGTGGTTTAAAACCACAAAGAGCAACAAGGTTAAAATATTAAAACAATAAATATTAATATTAACATTAAATTTAACTTAAAAATTAACAAAGATGGCAAGGGACGGAGTGAGATGCACATGGGGAAGAGGTGGAGGCTTATCTCAGTCCATTAACCACTTCCAGTGTGACAAAACACCTTCTGGATCCTACACCAATTGGCAGAACAAGATCTTCATAACCTTTCAGAAGGCCAAAAAGTGAGTGTGAATTTCATCTTGGGGGCAAGATGTCCCAGTAAATTTGTTACACAGAATTTACTAAAATTCCTACATTTTCTTCATAAGGGCTAGTATTTTTAAAAAATAGTTTATAGGATATTATCCACCTATTTGTCATTAATACTTCTCAATACTTCAGCCCGAATCTTCTACAAATTGAAGCACAAACTCCTTCCTTTCCTCTATGGAGAGTCTGAAAAATCAGTGTGAGACTTGGATACTTTTGCTCTCTCTCCTTAATAACATTTTTTTTGCTGGAGGTTTTTTTACTCATTTCCTCTTAGTCCAGTGGCCTTTAAATGCAAATAAACAGATATGTGACTAACACAGATTATAGCAGGTGGCGGATGCATACATAATAACATTTCGCACATGCAAATCTATCCACACTGTTTCTGGGTTTTGATGCCTTTTCTTAATGTGTGACTGTTCCGTGACAATCAACTTGTGTGCTTTACGAAGGGGAAAAGAACAAAGGTGGATAGGAGGGGATGGCTCTGCATGTCTTGGAAAGTTATGGCAAAAACAATATCAAAAACAAAACTTATACTTTTTAATTATACCCTTATCATAATGTAGCTTGTTGCACAATAGGCTTTGTCCACTGGATGCTCTAATACTACACCCTGATTTTGAAAACATTTTAAAATGCATTTAAATGAAGAGTGAAAAACATAGTATGTGGAGTGTAACGTACAGTTCACAAGCATTAATGTCTCCATGTACATTTCAATTTTTATTTCAATCTGAATTTAGTGTGGCACAATAGTGTGCCCTTAGAGAGGGTCACAACCAAAAACTGTACTCTGTGTTTTAGGGACGTTACTAGCCAAGGAGCACTTTCTATACCCCCTGATTTTCATGCACTGATCACACATATTAACAGATGTAACTGGGCAGAACAAAGTAATGCTTTAACTGTGAATTTGTTTGCTTTTGCACCTCACTGTTAATATTACAAGGAATCAAGCAGCTAAATCCCAGCACATGGCATTGAAAATACCCCCTTAATGTTATTTTAATGAAGATCCTTGTATGAGTAAATTATTTCAGAGTCACTGAGCAGTTATTATCTTCTTTAGTTTTTAGCGCTCCCCCACAGGGTAAATGTTCTTTTATATTATGTTTCAGGCCAGCATTTTTGCAACGCTGTTGTGGGTTTTTTATAGTTATAAATGATTTTTAATACAGCTGTACAGGAAGAGACCCATTGAATAAAGCAGCAGGGTTGGGTAGAAGGTACTGCAACCATACATCCATGGAGAATATTTAATGTATTAAACTTATGAGTTAATGAGATAGATAGATAGATAGATAGAGTGATTTATATATTGAATGTATATAGTTGTGTTGGAGCCTGCTAAAGGGAAACTGACTTTCTGATGACCCTAACTATTAACTGCAACTGTTTTGGAGGGAAACTTAGAACATTCAAATTTGGGTGCATTTTTTTCAAGCAGTTGAGGCCCTGTGGGCCTAGAGTATAAATTACAGGGATTTGCCTGCTGTTCCTCCGTTCCAGTTTTGAGACAATAAATGTTATTGTAGCTATGCTGGTCTGTTTCTTGCCTACTGGAACCCACTACAAGATAGATAGATAGATAGATAGATAGATAGATATGGACTGACAGGCAGGTAGGCAGGCAGATAAATAGACATATAAATAGACAGATAGAGAGGTATGCAGACATGCAGACAGACAGTTATGCAGGGGATAAGCATATGTCTGTAAGTTTTGGTTTTAATTAACATCATTGCTGTCCACTTTTTAATTTCATTTTCTTTGCTATTTAGTTACAGAAAATCTCATTTTTAGACATCGATTGCAACTATCTTCCTATCAGTCAACCTTGCCACATTCTAAGCTGTGTTTTATGTAGTGACTTGTCTATGAGGACTATCTTTAAAAACTGTCTAGAAGCTTCAAATGATGTAAAATTAGCAGTGTTAATTGCTGCAAGGTCTCAGGATCACATCCTGTTGTTCTGAATGATTTGCCCTGGTTGTTTTCCAGACACAATTTAAGGTTTTGTGGTTAGCTATTAAAGTCCTAAATAGCTTAGAGTCTAATTGGACAGTAACTTCTAGATATATAGCAGGGAGCCTTCTGTTTCTGCCACTTTCAAGCAGGGGAAATACTAATTTTCCCCGTAACAATAGCTTTCTTTGCAGCCCTTTAACAATTAATGAATTAATCATTTATAGCTTTGTATAATTTTTCATTTTCATGCTTTTTTTTGTATTATAGATATTAACTTCCTTGGTTACTGATTTTAAATACAAACAATGCATTTAAAAAATTCTGCCTGTTTTGTTAGGTCAACAAGGGAAAACCAACTTACTGTGCTACCACAACATGAAAAGAAAAGCCTTCTCAGATATATCTTCAATTCTATGATACACATTGCTCCTGGAAATAGTGCTTGGTCATTTTGCTCTGGCTTTAGAAAAGATTAAACACTTCCTATTTAAATAAATGCTCCTGAGGTTTTGTGTGGGAGAAGGATGGTAATCTTTTATTTTTATTGTTTTATATGAATCAGTCATAATAATATAATGAGAACCAGCTTAGTGTGGCAATTAAGGCATCAGGCTAAAAATTGGGACACCTACTTCATGCAAAAGCCAGCTAGATGATCTCGAGCCAATTCACTTTTTCTCAGAGCTAGAAAGAAGACAATGGTAAACCACTTCTGAAAAATCTTGCCAACAAAACTGCAGGCACCTCTCCAGATAGACTTCAAAAATTGGACTTGAAGAGAAAGGGGGGGGGGGAGAATATCATAGATGTATTCAAAATTACATGCTGAGATTCTTTTGTACTGCACAATGTTGTGAGTAGTACAATATAATATTAAACAGAGTAAGTCATAATACCGGTAATAGTAATAAATACATAATGTAGCAGTATAAACCTCAAAGAGATTCAATGTTTGTAAATACATGTTGAACTCAGAGCTGACTCCAGAGTGACAATGAGATGGGTGGTATATAAATTTAATACATAGTAATATTAAGTAATACTTAATATATAATAATGTATATTTTGGCACCCTAGGCATATTTAAGTAACATTCCTTCCCTTATATTTGGCTTATATTCCAATATTGTTAGTAATTTCAAAAAGATGCCTTTTTATTCCTGTTTTTTTCTTCAGGTTTTTGAGCTTCACACTTAATTATGTTTAACTCTGGACACTTTTCTTTTCTCAGACTTTTTCACCCTGTTTACCTTGCGAAATTGTATTTAACACTCAAGTGAGTGTGCTAGGTTACAGAGTGCACTGTTCCTGCTTTTTTTTAATCAAATTTGTATGGCCACACAGCTTACAAAAAGTGACTCTGGGTGGCCTGGAACAACAGCCAAACAATAAATGTACAAAAAGTTATTAAAAATATAAAACAAGCATTTTAAAATATACAAAGCACAAAAAAGAGATGATGGAATTGTATTAAAATGTCACAAGTCCCCTGGGACCACCTTCTCCCCAGGCCTGATGACCAAACCAAGCCAAGACTTTATGGACTTTTGAATCAATGACAGTGATGAAACTAACTTCCCTGTTGTGGGAGGGCAGGTAGAAATTTTACATTTAGCAGGTCACAAGAGGTGGGCACCAAAGCAGAAGAACCGCCTCCTGAGACCCACTAAATGTAAGTCTGTAGAGTTTGGAGCATTTCTTCTCTGTCAGATCTGACAGGACAGGCAGATATCATCGGGGAAAGTAAGTCAATCAGATAACCTGATCTCATGCCATGAAGGACATGAAATGTTTTTGGGATTATTGTTTTTTTAAAAAATCTTTTCAATTTATGGCCCCCTAAAATTTGGCATCCCATGCCTTGGGCCTATATAGTTTTAGCCTAGAGACTCTATGTCCCCCACGGAAAGGGCTCGCAATCTGGGTGTCCTCCTGGATGTACGGCTGTCTTTAGAAGATCATATTGCGGCC
>JAEANM010010088.1:0-15991 GCA_017656035.1 Myanophis thanlyinensis
ACTTACCCGCGGTTGTGTAAGCATTTCACTGCATATCGTACCATGTATGACTGTGTATGTGACCAATACATTTGAAATTGAAATTGAATTGAAATTGAAAGTAGCTTAGTACTGTAAAAGATTTTGAGACTTATGTTTACAAAATTGTTTTCTGGACCTACTTCTTTCAGGCTTTCTCTATGAGGCTGAGACTTCTTTGTTCATCTCAAAAGATGACCTATATAGAAGGAATGTAATTCTGATAGTTCTATTGGACATATTGGCATCTTTTGTTATGGTCAATCATGATAACTTGAGCTATCTGGTTGGGTTGGGCTTTGTGGTAATCATTTTGCAATGTTCCTGGTCTTTCTTGTTGGGACTTGAGAAGAAGGTGGTTCTGGGGGACAATGAGTCAGTACCTAGGCCAATAATTAATTCTATGTTACAATATAATTTAGCATTTAGATGTTTGTGTATAGCTCAGATAGTTCCTTTTTATGACCCTGTAATCCCTTAATTTGAAATAGAGTTGGGGCAACTGGATGGATTGCTTACTGGCCGGATGCCCTTTCTGATGCCATGCAGTTTGCAGCAGATATTTTTTCTTTGTATCCTAGGAGAGAAACATCTGCTGCTACCTAGGATTGAACTTGCAACCTTCCTAGTGGGAGGCGAGAATGTTCACCATTAGGCCACCATTCCTGCTCTGTATATCTCAGATCTGATTTAATTAACTGACTTGATACATATAGACCACATAAACAATTTCATATGAAAAAGCAATA
This sequence comes from Myanophis thanlyinensis, assembly GCA_017656035.1. NCBI lineage: Eukaryota > Metazoa > Chordata > Lepidosauria > Squamata > Homalopsidae > Myanophis > Myanophis thanlyinensis. The sequence goes on from JAEANM010010088.1 coordinate 768, forward strand.
GGACTCATGAGAAATTTCTGGTTAAGCATGAGGAGTAACATACTAAAAGTATATGCATGGAATGCAGCAGTCACATGCCTGCTCCCTGCTTTTTATTATTACATTGTGTAAATCAGTATCATGAAAAGTTTCTGAGCCATCATGTTATGCACATCTATATTATTTACTATACCTGCAGATGAGGTCTTGAGGTCTTAGTGATGTCTTCATAGGACACTGATTCTTTCCAATCTCTTTTTCTTTGGGATTTATTGGATATTATCAGCCCTTCAAATCCTGAACTGGTTAATTTGTAAGCATTTGTTTTTGTATCCTTCATTGGATTTTGTATCTGATTCTGAAATACTCTGGGAACTCCTTTGGCTATTTCATCAGTTTTCTTTGACCTCAGAAGATTCTGACCTGCACTGAGATGTGCAGGTTTATTCAAAAGCTGACAGATGCTTGCAGTGTGATGCTTTGATTGGTTATTGGCAGATATTAAAGAAAAATGTAGCTTTGTTGATTTGGTTTTACTAGAATGTTTGGTTGAAACTGTTCCATTAGGTAAAGGGAAGTTTAACAGATACCCAACATCTTTGTTTTCTTCTTTTAATAGAAATTTGTTAGCGCTAATATTTTTTCTCACCTTCTGAGAAACGCTTTTATTTGTAACATTTTGAAATGATGTATCAGGTAGTGATTTGTTAATCTGATCTGCATTTGAGTTCAGTATAGCCGATTTAGCAATTACTAGTTTTGGTAAAACTTTTGAAACATTTTTTGCTTTTTTTTCATTGATTCTTTTACTGAACTGTCTATCCACTTGCAGTAACTTTCCTTTGAAAATCGGTATGATCTTGGTGTCATTTGATTTCAATGTTGAACAAAAAATTTCTGATGTTTTCCACTGTCGTCCAGTATTGTTTTTGTCTCCTACTTCAGCATGCTCATCATATGTAGAAGTATATACTGTTGTATTTAAAGAAAATACCAGTTTTTAGATGGTTGACTTTAAGCTCCACCTTGTGGCTATTATTTATAGTACATGCTTAAAAATACCTTTCTTTGGAACTTCTTGAGTCAAAGGTACCTTGCAGTTCCTTCCTAGGGTAAGATTGGCTGGTTTAGAGTTTACTTTCTAAAACACAGGGACCAAATAGAACAATTAGAATCACACTACACATCACTAATTCATTTTATATATAATTGGAATCAATAATTATAACTGAGTAATGCAATAGCAGAAAATTGATAGGAAATGTAATTTTCTAGATATTAGTAACACATAAAATACTATAATCTTCTCATAAAATTGGCATTGGATAAAAATACATTCAAATGGACCTGTACATTTTATTAAGTGATTGAAAATGAACAACAGTTCAATTGTATGTCAACTGTATTGGAATGAACAATTGTACAGATAGTCTTTGAGTTACAACCATTCATTCAATGACTATTTGCAGTAAACAACGTCGCTGAATGAAAGAACTTACGGCTGTTCCACAGAGTTCTGGCCATTGCATTGCTTTCATTATCAGGTGAACAAAATTTGAATGCTTGGTAACCAGTTCATATTTATGATAGGCTGCATTGTTCTGCTGTCATCCCTAATTTGCAACCTTCCTGCTGGCTTCCCAGAAGCAAAATCAATGGGGAAGCCAGTAAGGAAGGTTTCCAAGTCTCTTGAGTAAGTTTCCTTCCATGGCCTTTCTTTACAGTCATTCCCTCTTTCCTGGTTTCACTCACAGACATCTTACACCTTCTTTCTTCCCTGGCTGCCCTGCACTTGCACACGTGTGCTGACACAGCTGACATTTGCTCTCTTCTTCCTCCCACTGCTGATGAGGTGTGTCTAGGTTTGTGCTGTACAGGAGTACAGGGGCTGCGTTTTTGCAGGCTTCAGACTTTGTAAAAGAAGAAAGGAAAGGAAAGAGTAGCTTTAAGGCACAGCATGCCCAAATACCTGTTTGCACAGAGATCCTAGATGGGGCTGGGGTTAGGGTTATGCTGGGAAAAGAAAAAAGACAAAAAAAGGAAAAGGAAAAAGCCATCAAAAGCAGGGAAGCAGAGGGCTAAAAGGGCATAAATGGAAGGAAAATAAGGTTGCTGCAATGGCTGCACCTTCAAGCAGATCCAAAATCCCTTCTTTTAAAACTGGTGTAATTTGGAATGATCATTGAATTAATGGTCGGAAGTCAAGGACTATCTATAATTCATTCTAGCTTCACTGCATTTGCTGGTATCAGCACTTTTCACTATAAAGCTATATTAGCAAAAGTAAGATATAGAGGAATTTTCACATAACACCTGGCAGCTATATCATAGAAAACTTATTTTCTAAGATGAATTACCTTGTTTTCGCCTATAATAAAAATACTACTGTTGAACATTTCTGAATAAGATAACAGAGTAAATTAAACCCCTTTAGTCTGGTTCAGATTGAATGCATTTATGTTTTCATTTCAAATTTCAGCACAGATCAGATATATAGTTAGTACCTGACTGGGCATGATGCAGCATCTGTTTAAAAATTAAAGATGGGAAAAGATGCCATCTACATACTGACAGCACCTTCAGTATCAATTCCATTATTCATCACTGCTTGGTGTAGTGAATTTTTTCCATAAATATCTAAAATTCTTTGTTAACTAAAGCCAGATGGGAAACTAGTTATGTTCCTTTCCCCCCTGGAAGATCATCATGTAAAATGATGTAACCAAATTCCATCTCTCATCCAGAAAATGTCAGATGTAGGCAGCTTGTTTCTACTTTTGTGCCAGAAACACTACTCATTGCCTTTGAACTAAAAAAATGAAGAGAGGCTTAACCTGCTTTCAGTTATTAGCAAAGATAGTACAGATGCTTAAATGCTTCTTTTCATGCTTCGAACTTTCTTTTCTCTTTTTTTTTCCCATTACTGTAACATGGTGAGAAGATTATTTTATTTTTTAATATTTGAGCATCACTGTAAAAAAAATGTTAGGCAATGTATGCATTCTAAGTAACTAAATCAATAGCAAAGCCATCTTGGTATACTGTATTTCATATTTATTCAATTTAGATTTTTAACATGGATGGAAAATAAAGTTATAAGAATAGAAAATTGTCTCCTGTTTTGTAAGCACAAACTTTTAGACAAAGCCCATATGCAAGACCTCAGAGTCACATCTGTAGGGAACAGACAGCGCTAAACTGCAATGTGATCAGCAGCTAATAGGTACAAGCAAACCCAACTGATTTAAATACAATTCTACTGCAGTTTTTAGAAATTACCAAGTATGTAGCCTTGTTATGGAATATCTCAAAATACCAATAAGCAGTTTTGTCAGCTCTTTCTCCCTTATTTCTATTATTCAAAACAACTTAGATTAGACTTGTAGCTAATTGCTATCAAATAATAATATTGGTACAAATCTCCATCTGGAAGTAATTAGTGCACTAATTCTGCACATAAGTCATTTTTATTTTATTTCTTAATATTCAGGAGGTTTCTATAGAAAAAGAAGTATCACAGTAATCAGAATTTGCATTTAACTAGTCCTTAAGGAATCATTTTAGCTATTTATGGATATATTATTTATATAAGTATTTTTCACAGCAAAAACACTGTGTCTGCTCTGAGAGTTTATTATCACACTTTAGCTGCCTTCTAAATTATTATAATAAAGCATCAGAAAAGATATATTGAAAAAATTGAAGATAATTGATTATTTCAATGCTTAATCAAGCATATGCCAATAAATAATAGATACATACACAGTCACATATACAATATTACCTGAACAGATGCTGTTATAAAATTGTTTGTTGTACACATTGCTTTCTGTGTCATCTTAAAAGGAAATCCACATATATGAGGAAGGGCAGTCTTCAGATCAGTAACAAAAGAATCTAAAATAGCTTCTAAATCTGCTCTAGGAAAGTACTGTATGGGCTGACTTCTGATGCAACTGGAAGGATATCTGAATCAGTATTAAGGGATGAAATAAATAATTTGACAAATTGATATTAAAAAGCATCAGGTTTACCATAGGTACAATTTCTTGAACAATAGGGATTCTTTGAAGTAAAGAGAGCAAGTAAGGTACTTTCTGCACAAGGTCAATGAAATGAATGAGAACTTAAGAAAAAATTGTGCATGTTTCATTTGTTTCAGAAGAGTCTGTTTAAAGTTTAAACGTAGTTGTTGGAGGAAAAGAAATAAGAGTTTATAGAATGTGGAGGTCTAGGGATCCATTGGTACAGCAAGATTTTCTAGGTGAAGTTGTGTGGTTTAGGTGTAATTGAGAGACTGGGCCAATAAGAGAAGAACAAGAATTTGGAGCAGAGGTGGCAGTAGTAATACTGTTCTGTGGTGAGGATGAAGCGTGCAGTCAGAGTTTAGCTGGCTGCAATTAGGTAGGTCTCAGCAACATTGTAGTAAGTAAATATAGCAGCTATTATTGCTAGGCTTACTCACTCAATGCTGATAAGGAGTGAAGCCCTGATGGATAGCTCTGGTAGTAGCAATGGAACTAGCAGAAGATCAGAGTGAAACATGCACTGCACCAAAGACTATGGTCTGGAGCTGGAATGGCAAAAGTGACAAGTGGAAGGATATCTGTGATACTTCCATCTTCCAGCCATTCAACAACGATGGGAGGAAGTAATGAAGCCAAGGAGAACAATGTATTATTATTGTTGTTGTCATTTACTCAACAATGTGAAATCATAGCTGCCAGTTCTTAAGTTGGTGTGAGTCCTCATACACGTTGTGTTCTCCCCAAGAACCTACATTGTCAGTATGATGCCTACAAGAATCTGGACATTTACCGTTGGATAACATCAAACATGGACAAGTTAAAAATGTGCTTGGTAAAAAAATAGCTCCAAAGAGTGCAAAAACTGCTAAAGGCAAAATTGAACAGGGGAGACACCATCAAAACCATCAATACCTGGGTCCTATCTGTGATACAATACACTGCTGGAATTATTAACCAGACATAAGCCGAATTGGACACTTTGGACCAAAAAGCAAGAAAATTGATGATTATTCACTATGTATTACTTCTCTGTTGTGGTATTAATAGATTATACCTGCCCTGCAGAAATGGAGGAAGAGTTTTAGAAGTCAAACAAATGGTCAAAGAAAAAAGTGTGAATTGGGTAATTATGTAAAGACAGCCAAGAACAAGCATTGATGCGAGTTAAAAATTTGAACTTATGAATCTTCAGGAACTAGAAGCCCTGGAACACAAGTGGGCATAAACTGTTACAAGTATATCAAACATTTAAAGAAGGAAAAAGAACATTGGAAGAATATCTGAAGGATGGTAAAGAAGATGCAGTGAAACCAGTAATTAGAAATAGAATGACTGTGGCACAGGAAAGCAAATATAATATCCAGTAATAGATGCCTTGGGAAATACCTTAAAATATCTGAAGCATAACTTGAACACCACCAACAATGATAATGAAGCATCACTTGAACACCATCAACACCATCAATCATTTGCCAAAGATAGTGTTACTTGAAATAGATTACATCCTGCAATGATACCTTTAGTATAATTAAAACAACATATCCCTAGTCTAGGTTTTCAGGAAGGACTTGCTAGGTGGACAAAAATGCCAAATGTAATCTAAACTTTTGGCTAACTGTGCAACTGCCCATAATAATGGCAAATCACTAGATGCAAGTGAGGTGGGGCATAAAATCTACAGCCATGTAGCTTGTCGGGGTTAAGCCAAAGTTAATTGTTTGCATTCAGATTTGTATATTCTAAATAAATTGTGAAGCCTTTTGCAAATCTTTCCAGTTAATTTAAAACAACCATATGCAGAAAGTTGGAAGAAATAAATAAATGGTTGGCAATTATACTTCATTATCTTCTGAAGAAAAATGGATGCAGATGGGTTTCTACATATGAAAATACAAAATGCAGAGAATCTACAATTAAAGCACAGAATTCTGCTTTAAGAAACTCAATTTATACTATAAAAAATGGAATATGCATTGATTTGTTTTATATTTATTTCATTTAATGAGAGATGACTATGACTAGGAATGTTTATTTTTCATGTGGCAAGAGACAGATATTTATTTAGCTTTACAATAAATATTCAGTAAGTGAGTATTTTAATAGCATATTTTCATATTATAATCTTGGCTCATGATCCTAAGAAGGCTTGACATGAAAACAAAAAAATATATAAAAGATATGTAAAGAGTTGTTCTCCTATTAGTTTGAAATATATGCTGAAATACGTCTGTGAATCCTCTGGCAGAAGGTAGCCATACTAAAGATAAAATATATACATAAGATAATACATAGTAATAATTTTGTCAATTGATTTATTATTTATCAATGAATGGTAAAAAAATTGATATCTATACTCTTACCAGATTTTCCCAATGTAACTGTAAATCACTATATGAATGAAACGGAGAATCAGGTGGAATTAAATGACTGATACTCATTATCTGACCCATTTTCATACTGGCAGAGGTACAAAAAGAATATTAGAAAATTAGTATTAAGTGGTAGAAACCATACTTATATAACAGACATTTTAAACTAGGTTTGAAAAATGTGGACTTCTATTACCCTAAAATAAGCTATGTAGAAATTAAATTTGTCACCTTCTATATCTTATTTAATGCAATATAGTAATAAGAAGGAAAAGTAGACACAGAATAAAATATATAGAAATAGAAAGCTGTAAAGTTAAAATTATATATTAGATATATACTGTCTATATAAAACCTGTTTGGTTTATTATTATAAATCAGCATTTAGCATATGAAAAGAGTAAACACATCTGGATTTAAACAATCCAAAAGCCTAAAGCAAAAGTTAAAAGGGCAGCAAGTTCTATAAACAGTTGGGCATCATAATTACTAGATTTCTGCAAATGTTCAGGCTGATTATGAGATATAGGATTGAGACTGCTTGCCTGGAAAATTCCATAAAAGAGGAATGATATGTCTATAAAATATGTCTATAAAGACACACATAAAATAACAAAGTTATTATTTCCACTTCACCAATCCATTAAAGCAGAAATGTGGCTCAAGTGATATACTAACACCTGCCCTTCATTAGGATTACATACAGAACTAATGAAAAGATCCTACTGTAATATGATATTGGAAATTAAGTTGGTAGAGGCAAGGCTGTTAAAAACCAAACCTGAAAACAGGTGACTGGAACGCCTTTGTAATTCCCAAATATGCTGCTTGACTGTTGTTCTGCCATTTTTAAAATTCAAAGAAATAAACCATACAGCTGGAATTTTTTATGTAGGGTAGTCTTGCTCACAGATGTGAACTTGTCATTTAGAATTAAGTGTAAAGAAATAAAGATTATACTGAGTTTTCAGAAATGCCTGTTTAAAGAAGATATTTATGTTATGCTACTACTCAAAGTTAATTGTTTTTGAATTTGTATTAAAAAATCAGTCTAAATATTCATGAAACTCTGAGAATGCAAAACTTTTCTCAGCGGCTCCTATCACTAATATCTTTACTGTAATAAAAATATATTATAGGAAAAAGTTTCATTCATCTTAGTGTAATTCCTTGAAAAATATGAAGAACATACCTTGGTAAAACATAACACCAATTACTTAAAATAGAATATTCTGAAATGACTGCAGTAGTATCATTGTTAAAATTCTTTATGATGTTTGTTGAAATATCAAAATCTTCAAGCTTAAATAGAAAAAAACCCAAAACAGCAGTTTTTGAAAAGTTAAATATAAAAAACAGAATGTATATTAAAATAATGTATGTTAAAATAATATTGCATAAAAGCTTTCATTAAAAGCTTTAGTTATTACCGTACATTTATAACTGAAATTACATTTTAATAACTAAATCCCTTCATGCTATAAAATGAAGGGATGCCTAATTGTTTAATATAAAGCAGTCATTTAAATACTTTCAGACTTTGAAATTATTCTCAGTATGGATCTGTGATTTATAATTTACTGTAACAATATGCATATTAAAATGAATTACAACATTAAAAGAAAAATGCATGTTTTTAAATTTAAGTATCCAATTTTCTTTTTAATGAGTTAAAAATAATCAGTAAATCTTGACTGTGGTCATAATCAGAAATACACCTATAGATCGTGTTGTTGGTTTTTTCTTTTCTTTTCCTTCAAGTCTGTGTTGACTCTTGGGATATGCCTGGATTAATCTCTGCAGTTTTCATGGCAAGATTTAGAAAGCTGTTTGCCATGCCTATTTACAATGACTTGAGAGTGAGGCCCAAAGTGATCCAGCTGGCTTTGGGGGTAAGATAATACTAGAACTCACACTATCCTGATTTCGGGACTGATGCCTTAACCTTTACACCTAATTAGCTCTCTCGATACCTGAATAACTTTATTTTAAAATTTCAGTGATATATCAGAAATGACCTTCAGTAAAATGAAAATTATGCCTGCTAATTTGTATATGCATCTATGGGATGTGATGTTATATTTAAAAAATCTCTTGTTTTCTTGGCAAATGTTCAACCAATAATGTAATTATTAAAGAGAAAGGTAAATATATATATTCTTTAGACCTCAAAAAAATATAGTTTGGAGAAAAGAGAAGAGACGGAAATTAAAATATGAGATGAATTGTTTAATAATTGTTGATTGTTCTAGTCTGTAAAAGAATCTTAAGTAGCCCTATGAGGCACAATGAAGCCTCATAAAAAAAAACAAATGTAAAAAGTTACATTATTTCTGTACCTCAGGTGGTGGTAAACATATCCTGCATATTTCCACACTGATGCAAAGTTGAGTTTCTGATACACTGATATTCACAGCTGAAATAAAATTCGTAACATTCGGTATACAACATTTTCATATATCCCTATTTTTTCCATAAGTGCATAAGACAAGAATTATACTGAATTCTAAACCAAGACTGAAGAAATGCTTAATGGTCCATGTGTCCATAAAGTTTAAGTGAAATTACCATTTTTACTTTTTAATAAATTATAATTTATACATTTATTATACTTTAATAAATTATTCATAGTGTACTCACAATATAAATGTATACGTTTTACTTTTTAATAATTTAAATCATTTTAATTTTGTAATTTTTAATAATTGCTTGTGGTTGCTTACATATTTAAATATTGCTAAACAGGGACAGGACTAATGGGTAAACAAAGCAGTGGCATAGGTCTGCATTACTTGCTTGCATTGTGACTCTCAGTCTTGATTTCAAAACTTTTTGATAGATAAATTTGACCTAACAAAACAACCTAACAGTTGCTCAACTGATAATCCCTGTAGGTAATTTGACCCTGTAGGTATATTTGACATACCGTTGATTTTCTTCGTTCTTTTTTTTTAAACCAAGGGTATGTACAAAATAGATCCAAGGTAATTCCAGGTCTTTTAAGAGTGAGAAAAATATTTATTCATAGTGTACTCACCAACTGCATTTTGCTTTCCCCTCTGTGACAAAAAATTTCTCCCTTAAAATATGAAAGTACTGTATTATAACTCACAGTTAAAACTATACCAAAGCAATGTCTGATGAGGAAAATATGTCTATATTTTGTTATACATTGCTTATGTAATGTTTGCACCACAATATATTCCTTCTCTATTAAAGAGTATTGTATTATTTGATAAATGGCCACAGGGAGAGAAGCATGATTGGGTCTGGCCCAGGTGGTAGTTAACTCCTCATCAGTTCTTAAAGAGGCTTAAAGATCCTCCCTTTTGGCTTCCATAACTAAAGCTTGGAATCAAAGTCCATTAACTAAGATGACATGCCTTTGGTCTTCTTACATTCTAATCCAGGTTGTATGCCAAGGACCTAGAACCATGATGGTGAATCTATGGCACACGTGCCAGAGGTGTCACACAGCACCCTCTCTGATGTCACATGAGCTGTCACTCCAGTTCAGCTCTGCCACGCATGCACGTGTGCCTCCTGCTAGCCAGCTGCTCTTTGGGTCTCTGCAGCTTATGCGTAAGGAGTGGGACATGTGTAAAGGGGTGTGAGTGCATGCGCAGGGGGGCACAAGCACATCCATGGATGTGCGGGGCACATGGAGGGGCCACGCACACACGCACTGGGGTCAGGGCATATGTGCGGGGGCCACATGTGCATTGCATTTTGGGAGTTCAGGTGCGCAGGCACACATCCGTGCCCTCAAGCACACACTTTGGGCACTAGGTCCAGAAAAGGTTAGCCATCACTGACCTAGAAGTTCTCTACTTGACTGGGCCTCCAATCTACTGGAGAGTCATGCCAGGTGGAAGCTTCTCATGAAAGGCCATAAAAAAATCCTAGGGAAGATATAGGAACTAAGACAGTGGTCTCAATTACCTGATGGTTCCTGGCAAAACAACAACTACATCACTGGTCTTGAACATGCTTTTTATAAGCTCTAAATGTACCATCCTCAAATACATGTCATAACTTAGGTCAGCAATATTGAGTCAGCTAACCTAATTAGGGACTTAGGTTGCAATTTCAAGAGGAAAGTGCAGATTTTCATGGTATCTAAGCATATTTGTGTTGACCATAACTACATAAAAAAACAACAGCACTTAGACTTATATACCACTTCACAGTGCTTTACTGTCCTCTCTAAGTGGTTTACAGTCAGCATAGAGCCTTCAACAATCTGGGTCCTCATTTTACCAACCTCGGAAGAATGGAAGTCTGAGTCAACTTTGAGCCAGTGAGACTCAAACTGCCAAACTGCTGGCAGCCAGCAATCAGCAGAAGTAGCCTGCAGTACTGCATTCTAACCACTCTGCCACTGCAATATGTGTATTACTCACACGCTAATATAAAATATTGTGCAAACTTTCAGTTTTGAGGAATTTTCAGATGATAAAGAATTGGAGGTAGAAGTGGCTGAACTTGAAATTATACAATCTATATTTAAAATATTTTCAGAAATGAAGAATCAGTTGAAGAATTTATTTTCTATTTTATGATACCTGAACTGACAACAAAAATTTCAAAATTTTTGCAAAACACAGGTAACAATTGGCTTGTAATTGGTTGTTTAGAACACCCCTAAAAAGGTACTTACAACCCAGATTTGAAGTTTTGATGGCCTCTGGTCATGTGACCACATTTTGGGTGCTTAGTGACCAGTCCACATTTTGGCCATTAGCTGTGTCCCATGGACACATGATCATGATTTATGATGTTTTTGCTGATGTGTACTTCTCATTTCTAGCAAAAAAATATGTATTGGTATATATGGTGTTCATTTAATGGTTGCCCCCATAAAAGACATAAAATTGGCATGGTCATTTGGTATACCAGCATAATGACCATCATGACTTATGACCATATTTGCAGGATCAATTACCATTGTAAGTTGAGGACTACCTGTAGCAATGGTGGAATCCAACCAGTTTTGCTACTAGTTTGGTGCGTGCACACATATGTGTCAACTGTGCTGCTGCACAGCTGCTAAAAGCAGAAATGCACTCACCAGAGGTAGCCGGGATGACTAGGAAGGCTGCGGAGGCATGCCAAACTGCTGATCCGTGCTGATTAATGTAAGGGAAAAAACCCCAAGCTCCTATAGCAGAGGAAAAGGCAGGGGCAGGTGGGCGGGGCCAAATTCAAATTCACTACCATTGCTATTCGCTACCAGTTCAGGAGATCTGGTGTGACCAGGCTGCATTTCACCACTGACCCTGTAGTCAGATTTACTGAACAATAATGTAATAACTATTCCTAATAATAAATACTGTATATGCATTGTGCAGAAACTATATAACATTTTGACTATCAAAGATTCCAAATAATTACCTTGTATCAACAAGTGACCAGCTTGGTTCCAGTTAGGGGCAAGTCTGGCTCTAAGAGTATAAGAAAGGCAGACTTGAAAGATAGTTGGGGTAACTCTTTCTGGTATTCCTACCTAATAAATATACAAATAAACAAAAACATTGTATTGCATTTTCTCTTTGCAAACATTGCCTCCATATGAAATTGAATATCATTATTATGGAACACCTTACATTTAATCAAATGTAACCCATCTAGCAGAGCAGAATGTATTCTTCAGTGGTTAAGAGTCAAACACAATAACTATGTTCCTGCTTTTTGTTCAGTGAATAACCCTTACAGGATGGTTTATCCTGACAGCATGCTGGTTGTTCCACTGAGACTGTAATTTGCATTCATGATTAACAAGACAGGAACAGACTTAAATTAGGGCTGCATTGGGAGCAAAGGTTAAATCCTCTCTTCCACTCTACTGGTCTCAATGAATATTATTTTCCTGTCATAATAATTATGTACTAAGCAAAAATGTATTTTAGACTGACCTTCAGGCAGAGATTGTTCTAGTCTTACAACCTGCTTCACTGATTTTAATATAAAGAATCTTTCTGAAAAAGGCATTTGTAAATCAGTTACTGTACAGTAAAGCATATGGCAAATTGCTTATTTAGGTCCAACATAATACAGCTAATGTACTCATGATATGGTACTCAGCTGATGGATATTCATCAGGTATTGAATTTTACAAATGGTAGGAATTGCATAATTGTTCATAAAAAATATGTAAATACACATATGAAGTAAAGAAGTGTGCTAAATCATCAAAGATTATTGGAACTTCACACCTGTTTTTTTTCCTATTTTCTATCAGTACACCTGCAAAGGTTCTAGACTGCCCTGGCAAACCTGTGGTAAGACAAACTTGTAACAATGGCAACAATGGAAAGATTCAGATAGCATCGGATTATCAACCCATAAAATGAACCACAAATGACTCACTCACAAAATTTATGCAAACCATTATAGTCAAGAAGAAAGATGCATGAAATTAGAAAAATCACTTGAAACCACCAGAAAGGGTGTTGTTCCACATTTGTTTGTAAAACTACCTATATTTAGAATCAATTAAAAATAATTCAGACAATATCTAGAATTACAACAAAGGAACAATTATAATGGAAATGCTGTAAAACTAAGAAATATAGTGCTGTTATTCATTTTCAATTATATAAACTTACATATTTACTGAAAAACTATTTATGTCTATTTTCCCTAAACCCATTTAATAAACACTATTCCATATTTCTAGGAACAAAGCCAAGTGTAAGAGTTACAGCTATTTGCTCAGTAAAATCCAGAAATTCCATGATTACCAGTAAGACCAAAAGATCCACGAACAAAATAAATATATAACATCAGTAAAATAGCTGAACAACGGTGTTGTTGTTTTACTGCTGTGTTACTATAGTGTTACATTGTTAGTAAAGATATTGAAGAATTGGTTGAGAAGAAAATTAGAATCCTCACTACCTCTGTTTCAGCAGCCAAAATTAGGAACATTGTTATGGCTAGCTTAACCACACCTACCCATCTCCACCATAGCTATTCCATCTAATTCAGAACAAGCAAAAAAGAAAAAAATGTTTCATAAATAATCTGAATTTACTCCAATGCCTCAGTATATTTTTACAGAGAAATAAATAGCAATTGCAGCCAAAAGATTAATATCAAGCGATCTAACCATTCATACAAAACTGAATTCAGATTTAAATATATCTTACATTTAAAACAAATATATGTCAAATAAAGGAACCTTTATTACATTTTTAGCTAATTATCATTCTAACCTTAATTTCTAGTAGCTAGACTAGAGGCATGGCAGGTATACCCAAAGTGGATGGTAAAAAGGAGCTAGGGCACTTACATTAAAAAAAATGTTCAGACATGTACAGATACATAACAGAAATCCTATACCTGTACACATATATTGAAACACAAACTGAGACAGATTAACAAAACCACTGACCCAAATATTTATCAAGAGGCAAAGGATATTCCTCTTAGTGCAAATAATTGGGATACTAGTGAATATCCTGAGAAATCTCAGGCACCATCATAAGAGAGCACTCTACCACCCACCTTAATCTGGACATTGATCTAGCATTTTTCCAAAAGATCACTAAACCTTCATTCAGAAATAGCATGATTGAATGGGCACAGGCATGGAGGACAGGTGTTGCAACATGACAGATGATTCTCACAAGCTTTGTGTTACCTGTGTCCTGTCACTATTTGTTGCACGTGCTAGACCAGTGTTTTTTTAAAAATAGCCTGATCATGGGTGCAGAACATTTCAGCATCTGCAACTTGTCACTTGCAGAGCTTGAAAAACAGCTAAATCTTACATTCCAGAGTTGCCTACACTTGCCCAGCTTGTCCCATCACATACTTTTTTTTCCGATAAGATTCAGTGGGAGGGAAAACAAATCCAAGAGAATCCCTTAAATGTTTTTCATGGCTTGAACTACATTAAAACTGATAAGGATAGCACCACTTGCCAGCCTTGCTATTGATGGAGAATAGAGCTCAACAATCAGGTTAGTACAATTTATGTCAGGCAATTTCTATATAGATTCCATGACTGGAGGAATGAACATGAAGAGAACATTAAAAGTATAAAACTTAAAACACATAACAGTCTCATAAGGTGATTATGATTTGGGGGCCACAGATGAACACAAAATGCCATTTACCAAAAAAAAAAAAGCAAATTGATGAAGTTTCCCGCACTTCCTTTAGACTTTCAGTATGCTCTCTTAACTTACTTTACAGGTACTCCTTGAGTTACGACCATAATGGAGCCTGCCCATTATGCTATAAGTCAACACGTCCATATTTTATAACTTTTTTTGCAGTAATTGTTAAGTGACTGTTAAGTTTGTTAAGTTCATAAAGCAAACCAATGGTCTGCTATGGAACTGGTTTTGCCAAAAACAGGAAGTACCGTAACTGCTGGTTTCCAGCAAAACTGTAATAAAACATGGTTATGTGACTGCAAGATGCTGCAATTGGTCATAAATGTAGGCCAGTGCCCAAGTGCGGTCATATGTTGGGGTGGGGGGGGCATTGACTCTATACTATAATGTCATAAAAATAAAATTTAAATATCTAAAACTCAGATACAATAAACAAGCATTCTGTTTTTCATATTTTAAAATATAAATAAATAAAATGTAATTTTCCAACAGCCTGTAACTATATACTGGTACATGCATCTTACCCTTGAGTATATATGCTGTATACAAAGAAAAATACATTCAAATTTGTTATGGCCGAAAACCCGGTCCAAATCGGTCAAATAAAACTCGAGAAACGGGGTCCGTTTGGATGACCGCGAGGGATCCCGTTTAATTCAAGACGCGAGTAAAACTCACGATGCTGGACGTCAATCAAGTGCAAGAGAGAGTCTGCAGGGAAA
>JAEANM010010089.1:0-15990 GCA_017656035.1 Myanophis thanlyinensis
AAGTTTTCAGCAGGAACTATACAGAGATTCAGCAGGAACTATATAGTAACTATATAGAGATTCTATGGAGGCTGACAGTAAGACTACTTGAATCCTAAGTGGAGATGAGATAAGATCATGTGACCAAGAGATAAAGTAATATTGTCAGAATAATATGGGCAGCTTAATATTTCACTTGGGAAAAGTATATTTGACTGGACCAATTGTCCCTAACCTAGGTTCTTCTGTTTTGATTGCAAAATTAATATGTGATATCAATTTCAGAAAGGGATCCAGTATGTATGACTAGAAACATATTATAGGAGAATAGGAATAGCCATGATTTTGAGATCCTAAGAATGAAGAAAATTCTGAAGTAATTTATGAAGTATCTATAATGCAAAGAATCACTTGAAGGTTCTTTCATGTAATGTTACTTACTTTGGTATTCATGATGTGCTCGATAAAAAAAAGGACTGATTTTTCTCTCAGATGGAAAATGAAACAGCCTCATATTTCTTGTTTTTTTCCACTAAACAGAAAGTGGGGGTTGGCAGTGGGGAGGTTGTACATGCTAAAAATACATCCACATCCTAGTCCAAACAGCTTTGTAATTCTATAAATAATTTTTTTCCAAATGTATATCAATAAAAACTTTACATATACAATAGATGCAGACTACTAAAAATTATTGGAACAAGCTGTTGCCATCAGCAAAATATATTGATAAAAAGGATGATTGATTCAAACCTTTCGTCGCTGCAACATTTGCAGGTAAAAAAAAATCCCATATGCTTCTCAATGTTTTAGAAAGCTATACATTAACTCCTTCTCTTTTAAGTACCGGTAAGATATATTTCCTATTCCTTTTCAATGTTTAAGAGAAATATCTCATAAAACCAAAACAATTAAATAAACAAAAAGGGCACCAGAGAGAAAATTAAATTTTTGTACAAATAATATTAAGCAGAAATAAGTAATAATGAAGACACAAAACACATAACATTTTAACATATTTTCTTACTTGAATACTGTTTTCAAAATGCCAATATGGAAGTTAGTCAAAATATATTTCCCCAACTATCCAATGATAGCATTTTTTGTACAAACATTCTTATAAAACACAGAATCAGTATCACAAAATTACAATTATTCTGAATCGTTATATCTGCTAGCAATGAAACAACTATGTCTAGCTTATATTACACTTCACAACTTGTGCCTGATATTGTTTTTCATTAATTCATATTTCCTCTGTTATATACAGTATACAGTATAAGGTCTTTAATCACAGCTCCATGAGGGTGTTGGAAGAAATGCTCATCTGGGTTCAGTTCTGACTGGGGAGAAAGACACTGGAAACAGTGGAGACTGCTGGAGACTGCTTGGAAGGATGGTTTATTGGTGGAGCTGGAGCAGGGCCTCATGGTTTGAGGTCCTGGGTGAAAAAGGACCCACATGGCTGAGAGAAAGAGATTTTATACCCTTTCTTGGGCTATGACCTTGCTTCCTGTTCCTATGGCAAGAGCAAGTATCCTGATTGATTGTAGGCTTCCATGTGGCTATGGGTCATGATTCAAATTTGGTTGAAGCTTTTGTTTGTGCCATGTGGGAGTCCATAATGTTCCATTCCATAATGTCCTGGCAGTGAGGGACTTTTATGTTGCAAATAAGGCTAGTTCAGTCTTTTGTCTTCCAAGTAACCAAAGTATCTGCTGAGGGCAGGGAGTTTTTGTCTTAAGATTTCTATTTCTCTTTTAGAGGAAATATTCTGCCTTTTAATATTTTTTTATTTTTCTAGGAAAGGGGTAGGTGCTAACTTCCAACAAGGGGAAGTGCGTCTTTTGGAGTTGGGAAACTAGTAACAAAAAACATAGTTTTCCTCCTACTTTTTCCTATTTTTCCTCACACCCATGGTTGGCAAGAGAGAGTGGGAGAGAAATAGAATGACTCCTTTGCTCAGTTCTCTGATACCCAGAGTGAAAGCTTCAAAGCAGAAATGTTTGGAAATGCATCCGGCATACTTTTCTGCTAGATTCTGCCGTGGACAATGTTATTTTAATTAATACTTCCACACAAAAGAGTCCTTTCTTAGTAGAAGTTTTGCAGTTGGTAGAGCAATATTCAACTATAAAGGTTTGGTTGAAGTATCAAATATTCCACAAAGTATTGACTCTGACCTATTATTGGAACTTCACCCTGTCTGGAAAAGCCCTATGAAGGAACTTGTAGGCCCCTAACAAAAGGTTTAGAAAATAACTTTCTTTATAGATTGTCTGGGGCAGTGGTGAAATTCATTTTTTTTTAATACCAGTTCTGTGGGCTTGGCCACAGGATTAAACATCACCAAACACAGAATTAAACTTCACCAAAGTTACAGTGTAATAGAGGCAGTTTCTATGAGCAAGGCAATAAAGATTAGGCTAGAAACAACTGCTCTATTTACAGGATTAACCATGTAAAGTTAATCTTTACAGGATTAACCCTGCAAAGTGGGAAAAAAACAAAAGGAGATTTCTTCTAATAATCTATTCTAGAGAATCGGTGCGAACTGGCTGAATTTCACCTCTGGTCTGGGGACATTTTAATATTTTTAGTCACAGCACAGATTACACTCAAAGATGTTATATATTAAGTAGTGGTCAACATTTATATTTGTTCCTATGAATGTTAATCTATAGAAAGAAGTCAATCCTGTGTAAAATGTTGCATTGCTAACTTCAGCATTTTATTTCCCAGATGTTTTATGGGTTGGGTTTGTTTGTCTTCCATCCATAAGTAAATATCTGATTCCATTATTAATTCCTTCTTATTTTCCTTATATGAGACAAAATCTTCCTTGCTATAACATAAGGCTTATATTATCTCCTACAGATACCATAGAGAACAAGTCTTAATTTACTTATGTTTTAAACCCTTTTCAAGTATTTGAAAAGTGCTACAAAATCTCCTACCATCATTTTTTTTCTAAATATGCTGATTTTTCTTCATTTATCTTCTTAAGACTTATCTCCAGTCTCCTGTTGATCTGAATTGTGCTTCATTGCACCTGTTCCAGTATCTCTTAATCTTGCCATGCTCAGAACAGGACAGCATTCAAGATGGGATCTGAGAATATAATGGATGCAGTCCTTCATATGATTTCAATTTGAAATGAAAAAAATCTCCATTGCATAATAAAACAGAAACATTTTCCACTAAGTATATCCAAATAAAACAAGAAAAAGTAGCATATAACATTTAGAAACTAAATAGACCGCTGCTTGATTTCTGATCCTGATCTTAACTAAACAAATATTTCACCAGTTTCTGGATCTGATAATTTCTTGATGCAGAATTCAAAGAAATACAGCAAACAGTACAACATCTGGTAAAATCCTGCTCTTTTCATCTTTCCATTTCAGAGACCATGTTTGTCTTGACAATGATAAAATACTATTTTGAGCAGTATTTTTGAGAAACCAATCCAGAAATTGGCTGAGTTTCTATAGTGAATGAAAATGAATCTAAAAGGTACAATGCCCGTATTTGGAATTGGTATTCAGGTTTTAATGAAAACAAAACCACACATTTTTCTCCAGAAATTAATCTGATTCAGCATTATAACAAATACCGGTATTCATCAAAATTATTGCTAGGTAAGAAACTCCATGAACAAGTCTATTATTCCTGCCTATTTTTATTTCTTTTCCATAGTTCAAAATCTTTGACATGTAGCCTACCAACAGATTCAGAGTAATTTAACCTGTTCTCATCATAAGTTAATCGCTGTTATTTTAGACAAGAGACAAACATTTTTAATGTCTACAGAAATTTGTAATTGCTTCAACTAATGAGCAAGGGCTTTAAAATCACAAGTATTTCCTAACTCAATGGGTTTTTTGAGTCTCTTCCTCTTCATTGAATTCCAGTGTCGAAATAGCCTTTGAAACTGGAGACTGGAGCTTGCAGTCTGAAAGATAGAAAAAACTGCTACCTTATTTTTCAGTATCACTTAAAAGACACTGACAGATGAGGGCGAAGTCTTCCTTTTTTGGTGTGATTGCACAACACCTTTTCCACAGTATTTCTGAAGCACTGCAAAGCCTTACCAAATATCCCCAATCCTGTAACTATGCATGCAATTTCATTTTACTTACTGAGAGATTTTGTAATTCCCTCTACTAAATAATATTCTTTTATTTAAGTTTGCCTCTGGGTGAACAGGTTTTTTAAATTTTGTTTTAGCCTTCCTAAGCATTTCCTAGAAAATTGAAAATCTTCCAGTTTGAAGTCATGGGCATATCGTGTTAGAATTCTAGCTACTCATCAATGAAACTATTCATGAGAATGTACTTGACAACCTGATTTAGTTTAAGGAACCATTGATGAGAAACTGCTTATACGGCTTATAAATCAGTTGTAAATCCACCTTTACTAGTTTGCTAATCAGAATATGCTGTCATATTTTGTCAAATGATGTGGTTAAGTCACATTATAGTATCTCTACAGCATTTCCCAAAACTATTAAGCCCAGTAATTAAAAAATTCAAAATTTCATTTTGATTACTATTTGTTCTATACCCATATAAGCAGTTGTTGGAGACAGCAAGTCTGGCTGCCGGCATTCAGAGAGCGGAAAAACCCTGCTCTCTGATTGGCTGAGGCGCGCCATTCAAAGTGTATAAAAGCTGTCAAAATCCCTGTAAATACGTTCTTGTTATTGCTTGTGCTGTCTAATAAAGAGCTGTTGTCACTGAACTACTCGCCTCCAAGCCTCTTATTTCCAGAATCAAACACTATTCATGTACTTAAGGTTGAGTATTGGATTCCAAAAACATCTGGAGAGCTGCATTTTTCCTATCCCTGAACTATCCCTCTGTGTGTGTGTGTGTGTGTGTGTGCACCTTTGAGTCCGTTTTGACTCCTAGTGACTGCCTGTCCCTGCAGTTTCCTGGGCAAAGTTTTTCCAGAATGGTTTACCATTGCCTGCTTCCTCAAGTTGAGTGAGAGTGACTGGCACAAAGTCACTCAACTGGCTTTGTGCCCAAGGCAAGATTTGAACTCACAATATCCTATATTCTTGCTTGTTGCCTTAACCGCCAAAATAAACTGGTTCTTTCTATGCTATAAGAAATTTTATTTAAATATTTCTTCTTAGAAAAATAGTTACTCTTCTATCATTCAGTTCCTAAATCATGATGTTATGAAAGCATGAATTAGAAATGTTCGAGTTGACTAAAAATCCATATGATTGACATTTTTCTATTTTGTTTTCACAGGTGTAGGTGATGAGCCTTTGTCCCCTATGTTGCTTCTAGAACTGGAAAAACAAGTTATGGCCTCATCCATTTCTCTTCCTCTTTTCTTTTCTTTTTTTGAGTCACTGGAACTTCCTCAGTGGGGAATGTACATTCCAAGCATGATAGAGATTTTTTTTTCACTTCTGTTTTTCCTTCACCTGAGGCTAAGGATCAGAGGGCAGCATACAGTCATTGGATCACTGAAGAAAATAACACCCCGTGCTCCTCAGTTGTCAGAGTGAAAAAAACAATGAGATAGAAAAAAATGTCAGTTATTAAATATCTCTGTGGACTCTGGCATTCAGAAGGAGAACTGGTGAACAAATAAAAATAACAAATAAAATGGACTAGTAAAACAAAATAATAAATGTTGATTATAAAATCTGCTTTATATGATTAAATAAGTGAATCAAACCTTTAAAAAATGCTTATTTGGAAATATGCTGTTATTTTAAATAAATGTATAAAGCAAGAATGCAGTATTTAAGGTCTCAGTACCACTTGGAGTTTCCATAAAAGCAATACTTTGGAAAGTTTGAAAACTCCAAGCATAATTTTCCTTATAGGTAGTCCTCAATTGTGACTACCTCATACAGCAAGCTTTCACACTTACAATGGTGATGAAAAATAACTTTGTGAACAAAGCTCTTCTTTAGGAACTTTGCAGGTCTGTAAAGCAAAGAAAAGCTGAAGATCATCTGGATTGTGCTGATTTCACTTAGTAACTTGCTTAATAACCGAGTTGCTGCTCCCAGCTGCGATAACTAAGAAAAACTACAAATAGTAGGTTGAAAGTGGATAGCAACAGTCATAATAAACATTCAGGAAGATAAATTCTTCATTTTAGGTTAAGATTAAAATTATGCATTATTCCATGTTTAATGTATCCCTTGAGTATCAACAAGCCGTTATTCAATTTGGATTGAAATCTCTGCCATAGGTAATAGTTATGAATAGCTTTTTGTTCCCATTCCCTTGGAATCCTTCTGGTGTGACCATGTGCAAGGGGGAGAAAGCATTACTTCATAACAGAGTTTATAGTTATAATGGAGATTATAGTTTTCTCCAAATCCTTTTCTACCACTTATATTAAATTTGAAAGAGGAGAGCTTCTAAAGTACTCATATTATTATTATTGCCCTCTGCCTTTAGAATTAGTAGTATGATAAAAAACTATTACCCATATATCATATCTTTACCCAAGCAAAATGACACCTTCATGAATCAATAAATGTAGTTTGATGTAATGTTCTAGAGAAGGATTATCTCTGGAGACATTATTGGTTCTCCTTTTAATTATCTTTCATTTTCAATATATTACTAAATGATAATCTGTGTGAAATAAACTCAAAAATTGAGACAAACTGCTGGAGCTAATAAATGAAACTAAGGCCTAATTAAAGTATAGTTACACACAAAAGTTTCAGCACCTTGATTGGATTGTATCTTTTGATGATTTTTAAGTAAACAGAAGCTTTTTTAAAAAAATAACTACATGAACAACAGGTATTCACACAAATTTGCAAAATGATGTGTTTAACTTTGTATCACATAAGCATTGTGCCAGGTTCTGTTCAGTTAGAGAATGACTGAAATATATCAAGAGACCTGGGATATCTTAATTTTTTATATGCAACTATACTTAAAGCTAAGCTGGAAAATGGGGTAAAGATATATTTAAAAGAGAAATAGTGAATCTGGCACCTCTAAATGTTACTAAATTATAAATTTTCAGCCTTGTTCCACACTGACTACGTGGAGTTGGCCAGAACTGTTGTTCAGCAATATCTTGAGGATGATGACATCTTTGTTATGACTTATGTTTTCTATCACCCTAAACTACATTTGTATCCCAATCTTATCATTCTTTCTTTAAAAAATTTCATAAATTGCATGGTTTATGGAATATCAAATATAATTTTTAAAATGTTTATACATTGAATAAAAGATGCTGTCACTCTTTAACCTTACATCAAATGTGAAAACTGAATAAATCAATAATTTTACTAAGTATTTCCTAGTAAAATTTTACTAGGTATTTAGTAATTTTACTAGGTATTTCCTAGCATTCTAACCAAAAATATGCCTCTACTAATGAAACTCAAGCAGTTTTATTTGCTGTTATATAATTTATGTATAAAATTAACCTATAAAGCAAAGACATCATTCTTCATTCTTTAGAAATGGGCTCTGACTTCTGAAAAAGTAACTTAGTTCATTTCCAATAACTAAAACAAAGAAGTTTACCAAATAGCCCTTAATCTGCTTTTCCTAAGGCAAACCTCATTCCTTGGCTAACTCTTGCTATTTTTCCTGAGTTTTTCTTTGGCCTTGCTGGCTCTTCCTATTCCTCCTTTTCACTGATTCACTCAGAATCAGTTTCACTATGGGAAAATAGGGAGGTGGAAGTCAATAACTGGTCATAAATACAAAATAAAAATAATCTACAAAGGATGCTCATGACTCATTGCTTCCAGTTCATCATTCTATGAGTAGATTAGTTAGGCCACAAAAGTGCTAGTTTATCTCCACCACCACCAGTATTTGTGTGGCTGAATAAAACAAATGAAAAGAATAAAAATACATTAAAGCAATAAAGCAAAACGTTCAATACCAAATGCTTCCTTTTCTTGTTTTCCAATTCAGCACTTAAATTTGTCTGACAGATTTTAAAAATATTCAAATTCCAAGCTCGTAGTGAATGTTAATCTCTTTGCTATGGATACAGCAGAAATTCCTGTTTCTTTCTTTTGCATTGTCTATCAAGTCTGTGGAATTTTCCCAATATTATGAAGCCCAGTGGTATTATAGTACAGTAATGATGATGTCAATATATTTCCTACTAATTAGTTTGCAGATTACATGCTAACTCCCTTCTCATTGTTTCCTGCAATTTAGAAAATGGGTCAGACTGCAATATAGGTTAGGATGACAATTTTATTTTTAATACTTATGTCAAGCTTTCTCTCTTTGAAATATTCAATGCATTGCCTATATGACTGTAATTATAAGGCTACACAAATGTAAGGGCACAATGCTTTTGGAAAGTACGAAACAGACCAGGAAACACTGACATAATGATAAGAGTTATTACCAATTAGATCCTTTCCCTTCTAACAACTTAAAGCATTTTATAAAGTTATTCAGTCATTGCTGTGCCAAAATTTCAGAAATTCCTTTTTTATGACCCTTGTAGTAGATGATAAATATGCAGGTGCCCAAGGAAGAAAAAAGTGTAGCAATGCCTTCAGGTCAGGATAAATAATAGGGTTGCCATATTTAGGTGCAAAAGTCCTAATGATCACTACAAAGAAACAAAGAGATAGAGAAGATAGACAGTCATTTACTATCATTTGTGGTCATCCAGATTTTTTGAACTCTATATACTTAATCCATATGTCACTCCACATGTTACCCAGAATAAATAATAAAATCTTAATTCAACTAAACTTTTGAGATATTTTTTTAAATATAAGTCTCCAGGAGTAAAATTTTGTAAACAGTTTTACATAGCAAATAGCAGCATGGAAAACAAAAGCTGTATTTACTGATTTTCTCTTTTTGTATCTATTTTGTATCTATTAAAGAACAAAAATCATGCTAGGAGCATCCATCTCTCTCTCTCCTATATAATATACCTCATCCTTATCATCTATAATCTTTCTCCAAATTTTTTAGGATAATAATGGCACATTTCCCAAGTAAGTTATCCCTGTGTGTATTTTATGAGCTGAAAAAGTAGGATTATGTTTACATTAGATGCCCACCTATGGCTTGAACTCTGAATATACACAATATATTGGATCAGGTCCCATTCCTCTTGCATTATTTATTCGTAGTAACTCAGGATTGAAAAATTATGAGCTACACTGGACCAACCTTACTTTCAAGGCTCTGAAAATGATTTTATATGTTTGTAATTAATTCCATTTTCCCTAAAGCTAGAAACAATTGCATGGAAATTAAAGTTTTACTATAATTAGAGTTCAAAGTCTGAGATGGCTTCTGGGTGTCCCAGGCAAGTCTTCCTGTCTGGCATCAATTTTTGATCCCTAAATTTATTTTGATGACATAACATTAGATTAGCTTAGTAGTTCCTAAACTTGAGCCATCATCATAACTGGAGAGAAGACTCCAGCAATTTCTGTGAATCATAGCACATTATATAAATTAAATAATTAAATAAATAAATAAATAAATTATTCAGAAGCATCTCCTTTTTAGCTATTGCCTCCTGAAAAAACAAGATGTATTCCAGTTAGGACTATGTGGTAGTTGCAGTAAATGAAATCTTCTGATTTATTTCCCATGTATATGCTTCCCTTTATGTTATCTTGTGGTGGAGAAACATATGGAAACATCTTCATCTGCTAAGAGTCTACAGGGAGATGTTTATTGCAGTCTTAACAAAAGACTAGTGAGTGTGGGTGTGTGAATGGAGATTACAGTACATACCCACTGATTTATCAGGCAGTGGGTGGTGGTTTTTGACCCAAAAAATTTGGTAGAGGAAAATGACATAACCTGTCCATATTAGGGGTTTGAAAGTTTACAAGTTTTGGACTCCTCACAGCTATGAGAAATCACAACTATCCTTAGTTATAAGATTATATAATTGGTTTTCAGCCTTCTCTCAGCCTCATTCAGCTAGATGGCAACCTCTAGCAGACCTTGACTGATTTCAAAAAGCTAAGCAGACTTGATTAGAACATGGAGACCACCAGGAACTATCAGAGCTGTAGGATAAACTTGGCTTTTGGAAATGAAAAAATAGGTAGGAAAAGACAACAGCAAACAATTTCCACATAGTTACCAATAAAATTAGATGGCTGCCCATGAAATCACCAGGTGTCCGATATGACTAAAGGGAGTTTTTATCCTTATTTCTTCTTCCAGTTCAGTTTCATTTCTATGTGCTTAGAAAGGAAGTGGTTTTTAAGCTGATGATTTGTGAAAAGGAACAGAATACCACTGATGATCATTTGCAACCCCATTTTGGTTTCTCTGCTGACTGAAATATGTTTTAGTAGTACTGGTTGAAGACTTATAGGACCAACATTTCTGGAGGAGACATATTGGCCTATAGTGGCCAACTCTATGCATCTAAGCTTATTCTGCATTATTATTTTTGATAATACTCATTGTCAAACTATGTTTGAAATTAGCCCACTTTGTGGCAATGAGATACGTGATTGAAAACATCTGGCGAAGCAATATATTGTCCTAAACCTATTATTCCAGTTTCCATGGATTCTCTCTAAATATCAGGCAAAATTTATAAATCTTTGTTGATCCTTAATTATACAATTTCTTAATTATTCACATATTTTAAAGCAGAATGAAACCCCAAACTTTAATAGTCTGTTTTCATATCCTTTGACTTTTTCCTTCTCTATAACATACTTTAGACAGAATGAATTGAAATTAATATGGATCAGGCACTTTAAATTCATGAAGGTTAAATTCTGACATTTCTGATATGTATCTGAAGTTACTTAATTTATCTGCAAGGTAATGTGATAAAATGCTTCTATTTTCTCACATTTAGGCAATCTCTTTTGTTAGAAATTCCAATTAAATAGTTCCTTTCAGAATAATAACAAAAGACTGCATCATTAGATGTCTACTTTGGTAGTCTGTGTGAAGTAGGAAAGATCAAAGAGGTTTTAACCAGGTGTCAAAAGATTCATATTCCCACAATCCTGAGAAAAGAGAATGGGTGTTAATGCTAGGAGAATAGCAGAATAATACATAGACAGAACAAATACCTCCACTCAAATGCAGACTCAAATTTTTATTACAAAGATCACCCAATTTCTCAGTAAACAAAGTAAAAGAGAGTTTTGTATTTTCAGGCTTATGTTTCAATATATATGTATAAGTGTTTATGTTTATATGTAGGATTTTAATATGTGTGTATATGTACACACATATACACAAACACAGTCATGCCAGGCTTTTGTAAAATATGTTAGATAATTAGGGAATATCACAGAAGAAATTAGTGTGTAGTCTCCCTTAGATCAATTAAATATTTTCCAACACAATTGGGAAAAGATCTTCATTCAAAATAGCAATACAATCTTTTTCATAAGGAGATAAAATTACAGTCTTGTTCCCATGCATATCTGTACCGA
Source organism: Myanophis thanlyinensis (assembly GCA_017656035.1). Classification (NCBI taxonomy): domain Eukaryota; kingdom Metazoa; phylum Chordata; class Lepidosauria; order Squamata; family Homalopsidae; genus Myanophis; species Myanophis thanlyinensis. Next base: position 11,399 of record JAEANM010010089.1, read on the forward strand.
TTATCAACTTCCATGAGTAGGAGGACAACAAGATAGTGTGGTAACTATGGCTATCTATCATGGAAAAACATTAGGACAGCCAATTCTCTCCACCTAATAATAATTATCCGGAGATAAGAAATGCCTGAATAGAACCTTGTTTTTAGGGTGAGTTCAGGACATTGGCTGCCTGAACTGAAAGGAAAGATCATTCCATCTCCAGGTCTGATTGGTTGACAGATACAGCTTTTTTTTAACCACTGATTATAAAATCCATAGACACATGTCCATCCTAATTTTTGTGGCTAATCCAGACTTCCCCTAGCATCTATGGCCTATCAATTAATTGTTCTTGTGCAATAATGGAAGTAAAAGTAAACCAGGAATAATCTACTAAAGTAGGATTATGAGATTGGCTGTAGAAGCAGAAAATAGTAAGCTGTTTCATTTGATATTTTTTTTCTTCTTCATGCTCAGGAAGAACTCTACCCAGAAGAAAAGGGAGTCATTCCTTTTAAAAGAACCCCCCCCCCCCCAAAAAAAATAGAAAATCTAAAGCCAACTCTAGGAAAAAGGAGTCTTCTACATACACAGCATGTAGTATGCACTTGGATTTCCTAGGGCTGTTTGAGAACTGTTTTGTAACAGAGTAGAAGAGGAGAAAAGGGCCTTGGCAGTCAGAGAAGAGATTCCAGTAGAATATAGCTGCATCTCATAGTCCATCTCAAAGCTGGGGAAAGGAGAAACAATAGTTGCCAAGATAAAACCAAGTATGATGAGTTCTCTGATTGCCAAAGAGCAGCAGAACTTAGCACTGATGGGCTGCATCCCTAGAGAAAGGATCAAGCAAGAAGAAGAAAGGGAGGAAAAGGATTACTTTGCTCCACTTTAGAATACCAGGGTGCCAGGACGAAGAAAACTATGGAGTCTTAGTTGAAAAACCTAAAAGCTGGGCTGATCATACTGTAATTACAATCTTTCAGAGGCAACAACCAACCATATCATCAGAAATCAGCCTCTCTGTCCTCTATACCAAATAAAAAGAGAAAGAGGCAACACAGGTCAACAGAGTTAGCAGCACAGTCAAGAATAATGGTGAGAGACGGCTTGTAGGAAGTTCAGTGGCAATTTAAGACAAAAGGAAATGGGCCAAAGAAGTGGCCAAACCAGAGTGATTCAGATGCACCAAGGGACCAAGAGATCAACATGGGAAGGACTGTCATTACAGAGTCAGAGATGCCAGAATTTCATGAAGCAAACATCAGATTTAGATGATACTGGTGGCAAGACCAATCAAACATAGCAGTTCCAGCCTCATATTAGTCTTGTCTGGATGAGTCAGATGACAGCAGAGTCCAATTTATTACTAAAGGCATTAGGAACAATTTGTTAGTAATGTCTAGGATGAGGCTAGGATAGATAAGAGCTGAAGCCGATATAGAAATCTATAATACAAGGGCATTACAGAGGTATAGATAAAAAGTAAAAGATAAAAGTTAGGTAGTTAAAACTATAGAAAACAGGAAAATAGAAGTCAAAATAGGATGACTAAAGAGGCCTACAAAATAAAATAGCCTATAGCTTATAGAAACTGTAGAGACAGGAGAGAGTCTCTGTAAATATGAAGTGGCTTTCTTTTGTTCTTTTGATACACAAAACAATAGTACATTTAATAAAAATTAATTTGTGTGCATCCTACTTCAGATCTGTGTCATCTCTGAACTTGTGAGAGGGGTGCATTGTACCAGCTCAACTAATTTAGAATGGCAGGTGTTTCTTCCCAAATTTATCTATGAAAAAGAATGTTCAGCATGGAGAGATGGCAGTTAAGTCTAAGCTACATTTAACAATTGCCACCCAACAGATTGCAAATACAACTCCTGTGATTATTCATGCCCTTGATTATTCACACCCTTACTCAAGCCATCAGAAGCAATACTTCATCTTCAAATGTTTTCAGCACTTAGAGCTATGGTCCTCAGAGCTTATCAGACAGTGTAGTTCCATCATTGGCATCCTATGATTTCCTTCACTATTCCACAGTGATATTATTAGTGGCTTAGGAAAGTGGCTTATTCTTTTATCTGTTGATGCTTGAATAGGAAAATGTCATTTCATGTAGTGAATGCCAATTCAAAATGGCAACTGATATCAATGTATCCTCCATGCCATGTTGCAGACTGATTGTCATAATCCATACACCCACAATGAAAGATTGTTCTGCCATGAATATAAGAGCCAGGGTTAAATTTTTATTGTGCCTCTCTCTAGTAGAAAAATCAAGAGTTTTCTTTGGGGTAAAAAATGAGTATAGAAATCCAAATAGAGAGGCTGGGTTTCCCTTAACCTCAGCAGTGACTTGATTAATGGTGGGAATCTCCAAGAAGCTGGGGAAGTCCTGGAAATTGAGGAAGAAAACAATTTGCTTCAGGGAATCTTTTATTTCAGTAAAAATAGAAAAAAATATACAGGCATCATTTGTATGATGGCAAAGAGGGAAAAGAGTGGAAAGGAAAGGTCAGGCAAAAGGTCAAAAGAGGTCAAAGGTCAAAAAAGTCATGTGGGAGAGAGTGGATAGGTAGTTGAATGAATGAGTGGACATGTTAACAGTTAACTGTAGAACAAGGAAAGAAAGTAGTAGCACATAACCTGGCCTGGCTTCAGTTTGGAGTTAACCTTACCCTTGGCTGCATTGGGGTAAATTGTAGCCTCACTCATCTCATCCACTAAAAGAGTACTTCCTGTACTATCAGAGAAAAGTTTCATTCAGAGCCACAGTTTGACATTCATATGGACCACTCACTCCAACCAGAATGGAAGGAGTTGATATTTTCTCCTTTGTGGAAATTGTTCATGAACAATTGTTTAGCTTAACAGGCATAATTTGGACAGTACCATTGGACAATGAACCACAGCAGATTCTTTAAATTAGAAGTCTTTTCTAACTAATACTAAATTAATAAAATTTGTTAGGTAGAAAAAATGCTGCTGCCAACTGACTGGTTTTTGGCTCTTCTACAGTGTTAACAGATGCAATAAAAGCAGGCAGAACAGGGAGGTTAGCAGATTTCATGCCTGATCAAAGATGGTTAAATAGGAAAGGCCCATAAGTGCTTATAGCTGTGAGCAGAGCTGAAAATATTTAATACAACCTCACACCTGGTTTTAGTGCATTTTGAACTGGTTTGCCTAAAGTTCATTTTTATAGTGGTCCAAATTAAGAATTAGAATAATAAACTAATGCGATGTGAATAAACACAGAGAACTAAATGGATAGGCAGGGACATCTGAATGTATAAAATATTTGAGTGGACCGTGTCAGTTGTGAATAAATCAGGAAGTGGAGAAGCAAAAGAATGAGGTGACTCATTCAGGTGAGCTATGCAGTGTGTGCGTGTGTAACAGAGAGGTAGGGGGGCAGAAATTGCTCAAAGAACAATCTGTGGTGGTGAATAGCAATGACTTCACTTCACCCGTGATAATATGGCTCAACTTCACAGCTGGCAAATACTTTTGCTCTGTTCAGCTCCACTATTTTGCAGTTGGCAAAGAGATACAGCAAGACACAAAAAGTCTACATTGTACAGAAAGGTAAAGTTTCCAAGGGGATGGATGGGAATCTAAAAAGCTATTATATCCTTTACTATGCTGGTAATAAAATATCTGGTCAGAAGTGGAGTCCTGATATTTTATTTTATATTTGGTTTATATGCTGCCCATCTCATCTAGAGGGAACTAGGCAAGATGGGCAGCAGGTGTGGAATATGGTGAAGGATACTGGGAATTGTAGAGCAGTAATATCTGGAATGTTAATCCAATTCCTATGGTTATAAAAAATCATTCTGCCTTAAAAAAAGAATATGTCTAACCTCTGAACAATATGTTTTGTTAATTAATACACATAGCATCAGTATGGATTCCAAAGTGGAGGCTTCAATGAGTTATCAACCAAGTGGACCAGGTGTTTTTCCCCTTGAAATATTTATCATACAAAGAAAAAAAAAGTAGTAATTGTGTGGGAAAGGGGCAAGAATCCCAATATAAATGATGACACATGGGAAAGGAAAATTTATATCCTTTACTGCTCTAATGACATATCACCATACAGTATTGTATTGTTCAGTAAGGGTAAGTTTTGGTAACAGTATAGTATCTAAGCTGTAAAAAAGAAGTTGAATTGACAGCTGGAATTTTAATCGTTCAGATTTTTGTAGTCCAGATACCAATTGCATCAATGGGGGTTAGTGTTATTAGCTGTCTTACTTTATTGAAGCTGTAAATGATTAAATACATTTGACTTTCATGTATATGCTGCCTAGGACTTGATGTATACACGCAGAAAACGTTACTGCCTCCTCTCCCAGTAATGTACAGTAGTAGGCTTATTGATTTATCATGATTCACATTATATATGGACATCATGAGAAATGTATTAATGTGGTAAGATAAAATGAAAGAAAACTAATTTTGGATATATGCATTCTGTCTTTGGAGTAACTTTATACTGATTTATCAGAGAAGTAAAACAGTAAATGAATGATAAATCTTCAGTTTGGCTATTTATTTAATATATTTGTGTACGTATGTTTGTATATGTATATATACATATATAA